>JAEMBS010000429.1:0-25000 GCA_018467065.1 Ephestia elutella
GAATTATGCGGTTTGCAGGCATGTGGTCCATCTGCAAGGTCTCCAATTTATAAGGCGAAAACCGCACTTGCGCGCGTTTTTTATTGCAAATTACTTGAGTAATTCGCGGGAGAAAAAATGGCAGAAGAACAAAAAAAAATGTTCTACGTAAGTACAGGTAAGTCGTGAACGGATATTTTTACTATTTAATAACTATCAAGTACGGGGAAATAACGTCCTACAAAAAAAGCTTTTGCAAATTTCGGTTGATTTTTGTCGCTTCTTTTGACATTAAAGTGGTCTCATTTCGTAGAAATTCGTTACGTAGCTCGGGTAAAGCATAACCTGGACAGATTAATCAAGAAATACAGATGTATAAAGACGAAATTCCCAGGACTCAACTACATGTGAAATATATTTGCGATAAAAAAAAAATATTTGAGCCCAGTAAGGCTACAAAAAGTCTTCGAGTTTTGGAACGGCGAATGACGATTGGACAATAATATATTAAACAACGTGTCACTAAAGAGACTAAAATTTAAAAAGTTTCAAAACTTCGTCTTCAG
The DNA here is from genome assembly GCA_018467065.1 of Ephestia elutella. Lineage (NCBI taxonomy): Eukaryota > Metazoa > Arthropoda > Insecta > Lepidoptera > Pyralidae > Ephestia > Ephestia elutella. The sequence goes on from JAEMBS010000429.1 coordinate 546, forward strand.
TTTTCAAAACCTAACATAGCTTCACCTGTATCGTAATTAACTGTTCGCTTTTCGCTTTCCCAACGTGTCACAGACTGGCTAATGTTCCGCTAATATAGAGCCGATGATTGACATGTAAAGCGTCGGTTGGACTGACAGCGAAAGCGACAGACATGCACTCTGGAGGCGCTGGTAACTTTAAGTAATTTTATGACGTACAAGAATATTACGATTTAAAAGTGCTTTTTTAAGCCTATTTAAATAAAAACAATGGACTTTGACATGGTACACTCCCGGCAAAGATCAGACTTTTTAGTTTCACGACTTATTCAATTAAATCCAAAATTGGACGTTCTGAGAAGGTCATGAAATCTCATGTCATCATGGTCATGTGTTGGTGGTCTGGTATCTTTACATGAAGTGCAAATCTTGCTAATAGTAACGTGCTAACAGTTGCATACGTAGTTATTAGACTACTTAATTGTTTAATTACATAATTGCTTGACACTGTATGTATTTATTTATCTATGTCTATAGTAGGTTTAGTTGCAACGTCAACCTGTAGTGTGCAACGATTGTAACGCCTGCTATTTTAGAGTAGAATGTTGTTTGGGTTAGTAACAAACGCCTCCATACTCCTATTTTAGTTTCTAATACCGCTGTCACTCAAGCCTCAGCCGTATCTTAAGAGCGGTCCAAAACACTGTTCCAAAAACGAGAACGCGTGAGAAAACCCTCCGGCGAGGTTCAAATTACCTCCCGAACGTGAATGGAGCTTTGAAAAAGTTGCAATCCAGCTTTTTGCCCGCCGCCGAGTACCGGGAAACGTGAAACGAAACGTTTTTATGATTTTTTGTTAATATTTTTTTAAATTGGGAATTGATTGTGGAAGTGACAACGTTCATGTCAACACATTGTAATGTTTCTTTGTGTTTTTAAGCTTTTTCGGTATCAAGTGAACCTTTTATCTCCATACTATTGAATCGTTTTGCAATCTTCAAAGTATTCACGAAGTCGCAATTTTTTACCGTGAAAGCTTTTGCATTTAATGTCTACATGCTATACTCTACACGTATACCAAATTTTATCAGAATCCGCACAGCGGTTGTGGCGTGATTGAGTAACAAACATCAATAAATCCTTTCGCATTTAAAATAAGATTTCTGCCTCAAGGCTCAATCTAGGTTGTTCCAAAAACACAAAGTAAATAAAATAAACCATGAAATCAGTATTGCGCACTCAAATTCGTCCATTATCACTCGACCTAATGATAGCCTTAAATGACACAAACAAACATCTCCAATAGCGTGATATGTAGTTTTCCAATTTGTATCCAGGAAGACAAATTATCTAAAGTGGGTCACAGATAATATTTATTGAGGATCATAAGTTCATATCTATAAATGTATTACACTTGAAATGTCTAAGTAAATTCTGTCAAGGGCGAGCAGTATTTTACTTAAACTGAGTTGAACACATACTTTCATAATCGTGCATATATTTTTGCCTATGGTGAAGGCAAAGACTACCCAACAAACATGATTGGTCAAAATTACCATAAAATTACTTATTCTTGGTATAATTAGGTAATTTATGGTAATTTCGACCAATAATTTTTGCTGGTTAAGCATTGTCACTAGCTACGATCCTATCGCTCTCTCTCTCAAGCTCATTGGTTTTGGGTGCTCCTAATGCACGTTTTCACCAGTAGCCCCTAAAATTTAAGTGTCTCCTAAACAAATATAAGGGGCACCTAACGCAAATTTTGATTTCACCAACAGTTAAGTGACACCTAAAGCATTAAGGGGGCCCTATAATTTAGGGGGTGAATTGACGACCCCGTAACACTTAGGTGACACATATTTTTAGTTGATTTTCAGGTTTTTTTATGACCGGCCAAGATTACTCTTATTTAATGAGATAAAAATGGATAGTGGCCACGATTTATATGAAGCTTTAGAAGCAATTGAAGATATAGAGTTATTAAGTAACCGAAGTTTGATAAGGTGACCTCGTATTTACCGTGAAAGATCGAAGGATTTTAACAAATATGATGACAAAGACTTTTTCTTAAGAGAGATTATCTAAGGCGAGTGTTTTATTAATATTGCAAAAAAATACATTTATTAGAATTCCACAATGACAGGTATCTAGGTACTTTTATAGTGAATTGGGTAAAGTGCCTACTACTTCTTACGTGTAGGTAGCTACTTGCTTAATTTTGTATTTAAGTATGTAACTTTGCATTTAATTACTTGTGATAGGAGGAGATGATGCTGAACTATTTCGAAACAGAAAAGTCTACATGTCTATTAATATGCAAACAATAAATACTGCAAAATTGTTGATAACGGTATTCTTAGTTTAAAAGAGGTGACTACAGAGGAAATTGTTAGGAGACAGTGGATATCCGTTAAAGGTAAAAATAAAACTAATGATTTTATTTAAGTAACAAAGTCAAATTTATTATTTAGAATTATTAAAAAATAAAAAACACGACTGACAATTCACATAATTCGGGCTAATGCATGGAATCTAAAAATACCTCTTATTTCAAAAGTTAAGCCGTTCAGGACTTATAGTGGAATAAAGAAATTACATACATACAAACATACATGAACCTTGAAAACATAACACTCCTTTTTTGGTCAGTCGTGTAAAAAGAACATGCAACGCAATCCCGCAATAAACAAACGAAATGTCACAGAAGTCAAGTCACGTGATTTCAATATGTCACTGAGAATTTTATTAGGCAATGGCATTCGTCATACAGCCAAAAAAAAGTAAAATTTTAACTTTTTACTATTTATCCAATATTAGAAAGGTACAGACCCTACTTTTCCTAAATAGACTGAGTAAAATTACGTGTTTTATCTTGTTTTTTAAGCTAAATATGAATAAAATCGTTTACTCGAATAATTTATCGATATACGTTTTCGCAGTACTTCCGCACTATATGTCACCTAACTAGGGGACTCTTGCATAAGTAGCCCTTAGGATGGTGAAATAGAATTTAGGTAAGGGGATGATTTAAAGGGTCCCCTAAGATAAGGGAACCTTACATAGGTGACTGTTTAGGGGCTCCTGGTGAAAACGGGCATACCCCTATTTTTAAGAGGACCTTTAAAAAGGGAGATATATATTAGGAACTAGACGCTACTATGATTATTGTCTAGTAGCCTCAACTCCCGAGCAAAGTTATTTAGGTGTGCTTATTAAGAATCGACTAAGTGAAAAAATGTAATTTTAAAGTGCCTCTAAAATATCTGAAAAGGCGTAGGTACAAGTCTATTTATAAGTCGATGCTTACGAAAAAGTTTACGAAGGATTCATTCATTGAAAAGTAAACCTTAAAAGGTTTCTGCAAATTGTAAACAGAACCGATTGACCGTGAAATTTCTGATTTCTATTCAACAGAAAAGAAAAATGTATTCTCGTACGAAAAGTTCTTAAAAGTCAGGTAAGTATTTAAATTTAACTGAAAAGTACGAAAAAACATTGTTTTGCGAAACTGACATTATGCTAAACAACTTTGTAATTTGACACTATTTTTTATTAACTATCTTTTAAATACAATATCTACATATTTTAAAGAGGAATAAATGATTATTTAATAATTTATGTACATTAGATGTTACTTAGTTAAAAATCTCTCTAATGGTCAAGTACTTATACCTATACTTAGTTAAATTACAAACTAAATAATCCAACTAGTGTTCCATAAAAAAACTGTTTATTTACCCAGCGTTTGGCGTGTATTATCGCCCGCCAGTCCCGGGTTCAACTCTTGTGTCGGAACAAATATTTGGACGCGTAAAACAAGTGGTTATTCCGGTCCTAGTGTTGTCATTATCGTGTACCTAAGACAATGGTGGCGCCGCCGTAAAAATTTGAAACCTTTTTGTTAAGCCGAAGGGTTAAAAAGGGTGAATAATGGATAACAATCTATACAAGGCTTCTTTAATATGGAATAAAATAACGTTTAGCATTTTTTAACATGGCATTGCAAACGCGACCTGGCTCACGAATTATCTAAATACTAAGAAATCCTAACTAATATTATAAATGCGACAGAGAGTTTTTTTTATTTATTTGTTTGTTAGCTCTTCACGCTTCATCTACTGAACCAATCTTCTTGAAATTTCGCATACTCATAGTTAGAAGTACTGAGAAGGACATAGGGTACATTTTATCCCGGAAAAGAGCACTGTTCCTGTGGAAAATTTACGCGGGCAAAAGCTAATAAAATATAAAATAAAGTGTTTGTCATTACCCGTGTCTTGTCTGTCTGTCCTGATTATCATTTTACCAATAATCGCGATTATGCATAATTATTATAATTCCTTTTTCTCCGCTTCTTTTAAAAACCACTCTACAGATTTCGATACGGTTTCCACTCATATCTAAACCAGTTCATAGCAACATCCGCACACGTGTAAATTCGCTAATCCTCTACTCTAATAAGCAGTAAGTACTTAATCCTCCAATTAATTTTCCTAACCGGTTCACACTCACCAAAACCGGTTTCTGCCCTCCCGAGTTTTGACAAAGGGGAGGCATCCAGATTTTATTTAAGCCATAAAAACGGCTACTACTTCCCGTCTAGACGTTATGGTGTGTTGTAACGATCGTTAGGTATTAATATTTAATAAACTGATACATAAATATTTAGCTGCACGGGATCATAAAATACTGAGAGTATAATAATGTAGCTCGCGCTTTACGTTTCGCGTTTATTACAAGACTTGTGTTGCCGCGCGGCTTCGCTGCCGCGGGAATTTTATACAAATTGAATAATTAGTATTTATTTGATAATTCTAAATCTCAGGCTGGTAATGAAGAATGTAAACATTATTACAAACAAACTAATTTTTTTGCATCAAAATTTATCATTTCATTTTATCACAAGCTCTTGGGAACGCATCGTATAAACTAGTACAAAGAGGTATTTTTTCTAAATTACCGTTGACTAGCTGGAAATTTTGGGATTGAAAGTACCCTATGTATTTCTCATTATAATATTTCTTTATTATAAACAAACCAAATAACAACAAGTTTAAATTTAGCCTTGGTGCCCGAACTAGGAGTACTTGTCCGAAATGCTAGTAGTTTGTAGCTTTGAGACATAATATATTATGATAAATAATTAGTTTTCGACGTGAAAAAGGGCCTTCTTTGAAGGCCAAGTTTCAATAAAAAAAATTGACTTTGACTTTGTATCTCGGGATCCAGTTTTTCCCATCACCCTTATTCCTAATGAATAGTTTATTTGTTCAATTTGTAATAAATCTCAGTACTCCTAAGTATGTGTATGCGGAATTATAGGAACAATTTGGTTCAGTAGATAAAGCGTGAAGAACAAACAAACTCACTTTCGCATTTGTCATATTCGTTGGGATGTTTCTATGATATCGTTATTTTGTGACGGAACAGCTCCTACACGCGAACCGTACGCGATCAAACAAGACGGCTTTACATAAAACTGCAATCGCAATAACAATCATTAATTTTTGAGTTAACAATGCCTGTTGCCACCCAAACAACGTTATTCTTGGAAGTTACTGATTTTGATGTAGTTTTGACTAACATGTTACTAGGAATCACGCCCAATTCAAAGCTCAATGTTACGCGAATGAATGTTAAACTTTTAAAAAATAATTTTAAGTTAAATCTTAAATAAGGTAAAATAAAAGATGAACAAATCGCCTTTTTTATTACCAAATAAAACCAAAGGCGGATAAAAATTACAATGTACGTTAAATATTATTTAACCTACCTTTAGTGTTAAAAATTCGGTCAATCAACTTTATGAATGTAGATCTCACTTAGATCATAATGATCCAAGAGGTCTAATAATAAAGAGAGATAATTGGCGTATTCTAAAAATATACTTTGAGGAATTTATGATCCATAGCATCAAATGCCTTACTATGTTTTTTTCGCTTTTTGCCGACTCCCATTAAATTAGCTACAACGGTTGCGCACATCGTTATTTAAAAAAATCAAATCAATATGCACACAAATGCATCAGAAAAAACATCTAAAGAAATAGCTTTAGCTAATTACGATGTTTTTAGAGTAGTATTACGTTACATTCATACATTAGTGACGTGAAATCAAAGCGTGTAACATAAGTTTCAGAGATGTATTAATTTAACCGGATAGAATAGAAAATAAGTTTTGATGCATTAATTTTATACAGCATGATTCAAATCCCATTGGGAAATGGACTTAACACATTAGATATGTGGGATTAAATGAAGTATACGTTCAAATAACTTATTATAAGAGAACTGTTGTATAATGTGAATTGCAATAAATGTTTTGAATTGAATTGAAATCAAATCATACGGAGTGTCATACATACTCATCATCATAATCTTACGTTGGTAGTACTGTAATAAAGCTATTTGAGAAAAAATCTCAATGAGTAAAGAAAAGGTAAAAAAATAGGGAATATGTAAAATTTAAAACGGTGTAAACGGAGAGCATGTATGAAGAGAGTGATGAGTGTAGAGGAAGCAAGAGAGATCGGTAAGGATCGTAGCAGGTGAAAATCGCTAGTCTCTGCCTACCCCCACGGGAAAAAGGCGTGATAATATGTATGTATGTATGTAAAACGGTGTCTTTATAAAGTTTATTTATCGCCCTACATTTCTCTCTTTTCTTCTGCTATTCGATCAGTTGACAGCCAAAGCTTGACAAAAATGAAATGTAACAAAACTGCCAAGTCCATCAAATTCCCACATTTTCATTCATCAGAACTGAACAGAATGCGATCAGTCCCATGCACGTCATTCAATCAAAATGTTGGGCAATAAAAAAAATAATCTGACATGTTTGTTACACAGCTCGACGCCGACTGAATAAAACTTAAATAAATACAATTGAACAGTGATATTTGACATTTTATTGATGAGAAAATGCCATGTATGTATAGGTAGTCGAAATTGGTTTGTGTCGGTGTATTTATTTTCGAATTTTAGATGCTTCTTTATTGGTATCTTGAAGTATTAAAGTAGGTAAGTAACAAATTTTTGTCACTCATCATCATCATATCTAATAGATATATTTAACATGAAATTTAAGAATAATTTTATACTAGATAGATACCTACGTCATTAATCTATTTTCAAGGAAATCATTTATTTTATATCATCTACCGGAACCGCTACTAGTGTCTTCACAAAGAATTATTAAATTGTAGTGTTTTAATGATTAGGTCATTATTACTATTATTTATTAGACTAGATGGCTTTCATGTTATTACGACTGATTCGTTCGGCAAAACTAATCTATCCGATTCTCCGTTTCCACATTATGACAGACTCAATTTCACGTTTTAAACGGAGTTTGCAAACAAAAAGAATGAGAAGAAAGGATTAAAAAATCTTTGTATTGCAAAAGACCCACAAAGTTCGCAACGCCCCGGGGGCAGATGTTTTACGATTTAACCGGGCAACATTGTTCTCCAAACGCCTTGGAAAAGTAAGGAAAAGACAGGAGTTAAAACAACTCCGAATATAAAATAAGCACTCCGGATTCGCGCGCATTGTTATTCAAAAATGACTAAATAATAAACGAGATCCGGGAGTATAGAAAGAAATAGAATAAGAAAAGACGCGTCGCATTGAGATCGTTTAAAAAAACGTATCATAAAATAGCGTTCCGGCACGCGACCGCGCTAGCCGCCTTGCCCTGCTGCACCGCCGTGCACATTTTTTTTTCAATTCAAATCCCCCTTCTTATAAGACGTTTTTGTGCAAATCTCGCATCCATTGTGAAACGAAACGAAACCGAAGCTCGATCGAACAAAGATCTGAACGAAAAAAAATTCAACTCGCACCTGGCGGGAAGACGCCGCTCCTGCCCAACCCAAAACGGCGTAACCGCCATAATGGGTGTTTCATAAATCACCATTATCCCCCTATAAATAAAGTCCTAATTGGACAATACGGAACTACGCTAATAGAGCGGTCTGCGACAGAAAAAATCGAGGATAAAAGCACAAGACATTGAGTAACGAGAAGCGAAATACTGCAGGGGCTCCATTTTTTTAAGACAGCCTTATGCAGGTGATGTTACTGTTATAGAAAACGTAAAATTCAATTATGCGTCTATTGACAATGCGAATCTGGAGCGTTTCGAATGCAGTTTCCTCGAACGGCTGCAGCATTAGAAAGGGGCTTTATTGCGAGGAGCCTCACATCCTTGGAGTGTCATAAAACGGCCACTTTTACAAATTGATCGTAAATTATATGAGTAAGTGAATATGAGCACGATGAGGGGTAGACTCTATTATTATGCTTACTCCGTGGCAATAAAACATAAGTACTGAGATTCAGGGACATTCAGTATTGTATTGAAGCTCAATTTTACTGCCCATGGAGTATTAACTACATGTAGTTACTATTAAATCTGTATTACGGCCATTGCATATTATTGCGGCTCCGAGTTGGTACTTGGCTGATTTTGATTAGGAATTGAGATGCGACAGACTCAACTAATAGGTAATAAAATGATGCTTAGCATACGTGTAAAACTGAAATTTATTTAAGTAGGTAGTAAAGCCCGGCTTTCTTGGGTCCATTCGGTTAAGGTAATATTTTATATTGTGCCCCAGGACTCCATCTAATTAATTTTATTACTTACTACAATAAATTTATGCGTGTATGCAGTTACGGTATTAACTAAGTTATTTATTGCATTATTAATATAAGTCGAATGAGAACTGACCACTTAACTATTTATTAAATGTCTAACTAAACTAGTTAATAAAATCTGTATTACCGACAAAGGACATTGCACAATAATCCGGCACCGGGTCCTCGGGTAGAAACTGATTTTGAAGTAAGATGCGACAGATTCAACGAATACCACTATTTATACCTATGCAAAAGTTTGTTTCACGCAAATCACTCAATCACGCAAACTCTACTACAAAGAAATATAACGCATATAGGTACATGGTTTGAATTGAAGTACTGAGAAGAACATGGGGTACCTTTCATCCCAGGAAAAAGCACTGTTCCCGTGGGAAATTCACGCGGGCGAAGCTATAGTAACTAATATATTTATAGCTTGTATTTGCATCAATTTTTGGACTTTAGGATGCTTGTTCAAGACAAATGAACTTTAAGTCACCACTTTGTATACATTGCGCCTTTAATTTCAGTGCACGGTGACTCACGTACGCTTTAACATATAAAATGTTTAATATTTACAAACAGTGGCTATTATGGGGTGAACAACACAGGATGTTGGCCAGCGGATAATCGAAGGAAGGATGTAAAAACGCATTCAAAATGCATGTTAATGTTGAAGGTTTTTGACTTCTGGGCGCCTAATCGAGCAGGCCATGGGCCAATGGGGTCACGCCTGTTTAAAACTATTTACCATTTTAATAAGACGAGTCATGATTACATTTGGTAAATTAAAAGTTCGATAAAAGTGGAATCAAGAAGTGACAGAGAGTTTATTACGTATCTGTGTAGTCTGTGGCTCATCTTTTGTCATGTCCGAAATCCTTAGCCGCAGTATATATCTCATTGAGGCCAAAGACAGGGTATTAATTTATTTATTTTATCTTAGAAAACTTACAGCTTACAATTTCAACAAAATAATAACAATAAATAAGAACAAAAACCATTTACAAAGTTTTCACAAATAGTCACAAATTACACATTCCAAAGTTTATCAATCCAAATAACCGCGCAAATTTCGCATCAGCCAAGAATCACACAAGGGTTAACAAGGAAGCATAATTAAGTATTAATAACAAGTATAAATTGTTTTGCGATCCAGAAGCCTCTTGCGATCAAGAAGAACGACAGCCTTATTTTCAAGGTAATTGTTCTAAGGTGTTATTGTTATGTTCTTTCTGTAAATGGTGCAACAAAGTGTAGATCTATCTATCTATCTAATCACACACACAGTACTAAATACCAATAACATACTCAAAAACTCGTTAAAACTTATCAGGAAGTGAAATGAAAGAATACCATTGAAACGATGTCGGAAGAAAGCGCATTCAAACAAGACAAGAATACATATAGTTACTTATATCAAGCTGAAAAAGCGCCACTTTTACGATTCACATCCTGCTATTAATATTTTCCCACTTTCATCTTTAAAACGCAATAAAACTACCCATTACATATTCTCCCGATGTAACGTCTAAACATTGCGGCCAATCTTCGTACATTGCTTCATTTTAACGTCAACTATGCATCGACACGAGATAAAACTACGTAATGTATGTCAACATTTTCTAATGTGTGAATGAGACATAATACAAAGGTTTTAAGATCACTGGGTCTAAAATAGCCACATAGATGAATCGGTATAAGATCCAATACTCATTTCCTAAATATTTAAAAATGAACCTTACAAAGCCACTTATAAGGTTCATTCATCAATGTGGCTGTCTATTCTGAGGTGGCTGTTTTAGACCACAGATATTAACAATCGTCCAAACAAGTCACGGTTTTATATGTGACTTTTGTGTAATCTATTTAAGGAGTTGTTCCCTATTTTTGACTTTTACGATCTAACTAAACGCCATTTTTACGACTCTGGGTCTTTAAAATTCATAAGGTATGCTCATTTGATTTTAAGGCGGCGTTTTAATATTGTTACGTGTTGGTAAAAGGAAGGATACGTTATGCGATCGAACTCATCCTTCCTTTAAGAACAAAAAACATCAAATATCTGTATATTTAATTTAATAGACACTTTTGCGCACCAGGACTCTGTTGTTTGGAAAAATAAAAGGAGGCCCTTAACTTACACGTCCTCATTCATGACCCTATAATACATAAATATTATCACGCCTTTTTCCCGTGGAGGTAAATATTAGTAATTTATTTTGCACACTTATAAATAAAATCAACGAAACAAAAACCCGATAGCGGAGCTAAATCGGTTGTGTTCAAAGTCTTAGATAATTAATTATAATTAGAGACTGATGGATGACATATGATTTTACTTAGAATAGGTATTATAACTTAGATAAAGAGACTTAGATAATTACTAGCTTCTGCTCGCGGCAAACACCAAAATGACTCACCCGTGCCGTGACCCACCCCGTCCATTGGTGAAAGCCGCATTAAAATCCGTTCAGTAGTTTTTGAGTTTGTCACGAACAGACAGACACGGCAGGGGACTTTATTTTATGATATGTAAAAATATGTACCTATAGGGAAGGAAGGATGCAACTGTCTCATTTCCGTAAATCGAAAACATAAAAAAATCGACTACATAGCAGTGAGTAAAGCAGAGGGCAATAGTTATAATTATGCCGTGGTCGTTAACATAGAACCTAATCTAATTAAAATGACTAGCGTAACTAGCAGAAAGGTTCATTCCATTAACTTTAAGCAGAACCGCAACTAACCGCGTTCCGATGCGTTTCTAAGTGGAACCCCAACAGGTGACTGCTCGAATTCTAATAAGCTCCTTGGGAACTGGATTCCTAAAGCTACGTGGTTCAAGGGCGAAATTAACATGGAAAATTAGAATGTCATTGTGGAAAACTTACGAAAGAACTAAAATAATATTCTCGTGTATTAGGTATTTTTTGAAGTTATTACTTAAAGAGTTAAAAATTATTATATGTATTTATTTATTAAATATATTTATAGGAACCATGATAGATCAATATTGCCAATAAGATTGTATAAAAAAAGTTACGAACTTATATCAACAAAACGATACAAGTAGCGCCATCTATTGACACTACAGTGAAATATTGTTAAGCACAATTCCATAATAGAGCGCCATCTATTGCTGAGTAGCAATAAATTTTCTTGTGAAGAATAAAAAGCATGCTTGAAACTTACCAACGCCACCTAGCGGTGAATAGCGAAACAAGCATCTCACTTGCTTAGCAATAATCCAAACAGCGCCATCTTACGAAGATCACTGCATCCAATGGGCACACTTCACAATAATAAAATTTTAAAAACTTGCTGTTCACATTTTTTTCACCTTTTAGAATGGTTGATTGCACAATTAATTCTACTAATATCCACTTCATCATCTGTAGCACTAATAACACTGCACTTTGTATGTTGCATCATTGGTGCATTCATCTGAAACAAAGATGGTTAATAATTAGGTTATTTTTATGATCAAATCTATGAGGACAGATTAGGTATTATTATGGAAATAGTATACAAAAAGCAGTAAAACATAAAATAGTTAAATTATGTTACAATTCAGATTGCCTTGTTATGCTGAAAGATAACTTGAGATGCACTTTACGCCATACATCTATAACCTAATTTTATCCCAACATATGCATGTGGCATTTAAGATGTATCAACGACTTTCACTATCTATATTTTATAACTATATTATTTTAAAAGAATGATTAATTGCTTTTTAACATAAAAAAATAATAATAACATGAACCATGTGGCATATGGTAAATTGAAAAAACTTAATACAAATTTTTTTCAGACTAAAATTTGGATTTAAGATTACTTTATGTAGTCTACTACATTTGGTTACAATGCTTTTAATTATTTTTCTTATGATTGACAGTATAAATAGAAGATTTAGATACAATTTAGTAACTCGGAGAATGCACATTGCAATGTTAATTTTTAGCGATTTATTTTCCTGAGATTTGATATAGATTTTAAACATTACAAAAAGATAACATTTTTAATTTTAAGCTTAATAGGCTTATAAGCTAGTAACGTATGGTTGCATATCTCAACAGAAGTAAAAAAATATATATTTTAAGAAACTAATTGTTTTTAATTTGTCTGAACTCTCAAAGTGGTTTATAAGTTACCAATTATTGTGGTATACCACAATAATTGGGATCTGAGAGCTATTAAGCATTACATTTTCTAGAAAAATAATATACATACCACTGACACTTCATCCATAGGAACCCTCCTTGAAGAAATAGAGTACATCATCATAACCTGTTTCACTAACATCCTACCTATTTTTTTAAACTACTAGATCAGGTCAGAAGCATGAAGGTAGACAGTCTTTGTCCAGTTCCGAAATACCAAAGACCTTAGCACATTTTCAGGCGTCAGGGAATAGCCTTAGGACATGCCCACATTGATGGTGCCCAGAAGATGCAATAGTGTCTGATAAAGGTGTTGGAACTTTCCAACACCTTTATCAGACACTATTGCATCTTCTCAAAATCCCGAAATCTCTCAGAGCTGACGTGATTTCCGCCAGTGTACTTACACTGGCGGAAATCACGTCAGCTCTGAGAGATTTCGGGATTTTGTAAAACTTAACTACAGTATAGAACCTCCTCTAAGGTCGAGGAGAGGTGAATGGTTGGAAGTGTTGGAACTAGTAATTGCACACACACCTAACTTATTTACGACCACGTTTATGGCCGAAATCGCGAAAAAAATAGCTAAAACCTTTAGAAAACAATAGCAAAGACTTGATCTTAAATATGAAACTACTTTTTTCACCACTTTACTGAAAAATTAATGAGTTAGCCTGCAAAATGCAAGCACGTGCACATTCAAATGCAACTTTGTGCACTACTTATTTTATGTTCAAAACGCACATTTTACGAAGTCAACACGGCAGATCCCTTGATATCACTGCACGAAGTAATTAATTAGGGGTTTATCACGTTAACTTTATAACCAATTCGAATTACAGCGGCTGAAAAAACTACACAAAGAAAACATATGATCGATCGTAGGAACTTGAAGTGCACATGGATGTGTCTATGGTACACGTATCTGTCAAAATACAATCTTACGCAAAAATATCATAGATGGCGTAATGAAGGTGAGTGAGGTGATTAATAAATAAAAATTAAATTAAAGGGTAAATGATTTTTCAATATTTAACTATGTTATGTGTGTGACCATTAAATTTTCGAGGTGAATTTATTTTAAGTAATTGAAGAAACAAAGTCTTTTCACTTTTAAAATACCTACGTATTTTACATCTATATTATTGTCTATGATTGATCTGGAATGACTCGGTCGGAATGAGTGAATGAATAAATTGAAGATATTTATAAAAAAAGTGAAAATCCAGATTTTCAAGCGGTTGAGGAAATTATGAAACTGTGGATAAATATTAGATTTAATATACTACTTACATACTTGGAAATATTTATACAGCAGGAAAGAAATACATATATATATAAATGAAAACTCATGTCTTTATTTTCCAGGCTGTAAAAACTACACAAAATGTGTTGTGTTTTACTGCTGGGCCACCTTTTTAAAATCTCTCTCCATCATAAGATTTGCCCATTCCGGTAGGATTTTAAGGTAGAAAGACTATATGCACTTTTTGAGGAATTTCCACTTGAGGGAAAGTGGAAAAATAAAATTGAGATTTTTATGAATTTTCTTTTCGCAATTTTTATATTTCAACGTTTTAATTAAATGTTATTAAATTACCTTTAACACAACTGTATCGTCAGGAAGATGTGGTAGGTAAGAGTGCCTGTAAAAGAAAATATGATTTTGCTGAGTAACTTCGTAAGGTAACTTTCTTTTGAATACGTATCCTTTTCTTTAAAACTTTCGTAAACACGTAAAATAGATATACTTATTTTTTGATTGTAACAACAACAGACGAGTGAAAACTTAAAGTAGGTAACACAAGCATTGTATACTATAATTATGATTTTTATAATAGGTCTCGATTATAAAGCCAACCCACAGACTTAAATACTCTGATAAAAAAATATATTTAATAATATGTTTGTGGGGTGGCTTACAGAAATATTTTAGTAAGTTATAATTAAAAAAAAACAAAAAAGTATGAAGCCAACCCAACCCGAGTCTTCATTTGTTTTATGATAAAAATACATTAATCACTTACCGGCTCATTCTCCACCCATAAACTTTCAAATTCCTTTTCAAACTTCCCCACAATGTTCGGATGGGAAGTAACAATTACACTTTCGTGATTTGATACCATAGCCTGAGTGGACCAATTTAAAGATCCCGACATAACAAAACCTTTAACTTGCTTAGGTTTAGGTAGTGGTTTTGTATTCATCTTTGAGTTAGTATATTGAGCATGTACATTCAATTTTTCTGCATACGCCTTTAAAGTATTTTTTCGTCTAATTGCTTTAGGCCCATCAATGACGCAAAATTTATGGTGCATTAAAATAGATTTTTTGTTTGTCTGCACTTGAATGAAGCCTGTAAAAATATTAATTTTTAATAAATACTGTTGCATACTCATATAAATTGCATAGACTCATATAAATCGATTGCTATATTTGTACGTGACTATAACTGAAAGTTAACACAAAAATCAAAATGTGCTTTACTCACTGTATTCCTTCAGTCTTTTAATTTGTGACGGAGGTGTGTACGCCATATCACTGTCAACAACTATTCTCACCAGAACATGTTTCTGTCCCAACCTTATGATTTGTTCGGCAATTTCACTGCTTGTAATCAAATACATACAGACGTCCAGTGTCTCACGTGCTGATTTGATATATTTGATCAGCTTGAAGCAGTTGAGCTCTCGACTTTCACATATGGTTATATCCTTATTAGGTGGGACTCTTATAGTGTGGCGGACGACGTCATCGGAGAACAAAATCACATCGTTAATTTCACGGTTCTTCAAAGCGAGAATTTCGCTACATGTGTCATCAATATTAGGCTCAGGTTGCTTACTATGTGGAGAGCCAAAAAAGTATTTGTACAACTTCTTTGCTACCTGAGAAGCCACAACTACTGTGGCTGTTGACGCCAAAATCATTTTGGTGCTTCTCCAATCCATGATGTCTCCTCAGATTTGCCTGTTTGTGCCACAAATTAAAATCAGTCGTTTATTATAATCTTCAGTCCACCATGTTGTCCACGCATTTAAAAGTAAAAGTATTTTATTCTACCTTCTGTTTACACAGTTCAGACTACCCTCAACAGAAAATAATTTCAACGTCGCATATTTATTTCATTCCATGTTGTGTGTGACAGACAGTTCACCTCTCACAATCAATTTTTATCAATGGTCGTTCATTCATTCACTCATGATCGTTCATTTTGTGTTTGTTGCATTGTTTATTTTGAAAAATAGATAATTTCTAATTTAC
The DNA here is from genome assembly GCA_018467065.1 of Ephestia elutella. Classification (NCBI taxonomy): domain Eukaryota; kingdom Metazoa; phylum Arthropoda; class Insecta; order Lepidoptera; family Pyralidae; genus Ephestia; species Ephestia elutella. Next base: position 16,600 of record JAEMBS010000429.1, read on the forward strand.
CTAATAACTTTTGTAAGTATTGTAAATCTTTTAAAGTTATGCAAATATACTGCTCTATCTTTCCTGTTCGTTTTTATCTGAAGATAATGTAACATATCTAAAATTAGCCACTGACACCCCGTGTCGCATATTCGTCTAAAATAATAATGCCGAAAATACCTTATAAACCGGAGAAATCTGAAGAAAACGATGAAGATTACGAGATTGTGTCTTTTGAGGATTTCTGCGACAAGTCTCCTAGTTCTAAAACGGATTTATTGACATTAAATGATAATATAAATTATAGGCTGTGTTATGAGAGTGACAAAGGGTCTAAGTTTGAAATCGAGGGTGAAGGGTCGAATAGAGATGCTGAGCAGCAATCTGAAACGTCCCTGAATGGTCCTAAGAAATTCTCAAATTCTTTCGCGCCATTTGGGAGGTCTAATAATGCAAAGACTGGGCGACCGCCACTGTTCAGCGGTGTGATCCCGAAGCCTGGAAATGAAGGGGAGTCAACATCAAGGGAGCACAGGTTAGTCAATTACTATAGCTCATTCCATATATAGGTATTGTTATTACAATTTATCAATTAACTATACTTTCCTCATTATGAGCTATCTAAAGTACTTACTTTAGATAGCTCATAATGAGGAAAGTATATAGGTACTTACCTATTGTAATAAAGAATGACATTCTGTTCTGGATTACTATATTTTGTTGTTGCAATGGCCAATTTTATTTTCAAAGATTTGGGTCATAATTAATGTAAAATGTAAGTATTTATTATTATTATCTATTTGTACTGTCTGTATTTCCTATTGATGGTTAGATATATATTGATGTTACAACTTTATTACCTATATGCTGTTATCTTTCTGGCACATACATATTAGTATTAGTAGTTATAAATGCATAAATATTTTGGAAACTATGTACAATAACTTGCATGTTTTTATTGCGGACATACTTGAGATTTCTAAGCTTAAAAATACTTGAGTTCTGGCTAACAGTTATAAATAAATTTGTGTATTATCAACAGAATTTTGTGGAATTGTTTTCAAGGTAAGTATGAAAATTTACTAGATTTTGTGAAATATGTATACAGATAGACGAATACTAAAAAAAACATGGCCTCTATTGGTCTCATAAAGAGACCCCATATAATAATAAATAATAATTATAAATCTTTACTTTGGACTAGTCCATATTTTGTTAGTATACAATTGTTCTTAATACTAATGTTAGTAACTTTTACATTTAAGTACAATCGGTTCAATTGACCCAATGTACGCCTCTATGCATAAGCAAGCGCATCCATATACTCAATTTTTCTCAAATATCTCCTATATGTACAGAAGGACTAGTTTATTAGCTATTAGGGGACACCAGCGCAAGCACCAGATGGGTGATCAGTCCACTTATGCTGGGACCATTTCACCCAAGGGACTAATTACATTTTAGATGTAATTAATTCACATATTGACGATATAAAAGTTTTGTTTGTTTTATTTATTACTAGCCGCGCCCCGGGGCTTCGCTCCCGTGGGAATTTCGGGATAAAAAAAACCCTATTTGCAAATCCCGGTATTTTTACAACAAACAACGCCACAAACTCGCAAATTCACAAACTTACATCCAAACTTTCGCATTTCTAATATTAGTAAGATAGGATTTGCCTTTGAATGCAATAACAATGACTAATTAAGGTCACTGTCAATTCCTTTGTGTACAATTTCTCTTTATCATCACAATATTATTGCTAATTGAACTTTAAACCTTAGTAATCTTGATATAAAAGTGTTTTTTCCGTTTATATCTTGTTGTTGTTTTTGCATGGTATGAGTTTATAATATGTACTTTATAAAGAGGTTTGGGTAAAGTTGTCATCATTTTCAAATTTCGCGCCAAACTTGGTTATTTTGAAAGAACATGTCAAGGAGATCAAACTTTATTATGGAGCACATATAGCTAACTATATCGGAGCTGAGATATTAGGCATTTTATTTTTCATATTTTAACCTAACAATTCAATTCAAACTAAACAAACAAAATGGTATCCATATTTAGGTGAGTTTTAAGAAGGAAATTGTTTTTATAACCTTTATTGTCTCTTTGCTCAAAGATCTTCTCCATTGCCTTTTAATGCACTCTATCCAAAGCAACCTCTGACCAGTTTTTCATGAATTTCAGGAAATTGCTCTGTCTTCTATAGAAATTGTTTTTAGTATAAAGAATTGTGTTTATTTGTATGATACCCCACACATTTACAGTAAATATTACAAGTTTTTACTAAATGTTATTTATTCTTCTATATCAGTCAATACTTTGTTGTGTGATGAATGTGCATAAAATGAATTAGGTCTTGAACGTGATGAATGTGCATAAAATGAATTAGGTCTTGAACGTCCATTTCCCCCGAAAGACCACATCCCTTGAACGGCCACATCTCTAAACGGCCATTTTGTTCGAACGACCACATACTTGAAAGGTCACATTCCTCGAACGACCGTAACCGACAAGGGCCACATCATTTGAATTTATTTATTTCCACTAAATTATCTGGTTTATTTATTGATAATACTACTTATAGTTATCTATTCTACATATCTATCACCAATCTTGCAATCTATATCTGAATGAAATATATTGCAATATTTTTTTTTCAATATTTCTTTAATTTTGAGTTGTATAAGCCTTCTCTCCTCCTCATTAAGTCATATTCCTCATGACTGAGGGTTGTGGTCATTATATGGCATGAAACACATAACAACTATCTTGGCAATATTTATGGAGTGGTTTGCCTTTGCCTTCTCCATTTCACACACTAGCTGATAATCATCAACCAGAGTGCAGGTTTCCTCACGGTGTTTTCCTTCACCAGAAGCAAGTGGTGGCCAATGAAAACTACCATACATGAGTCAGATTGGTATACAAACTCATATAGCACAGGCAGGATTTGAACCTGGGACCTTTGCAGCCACAGGCGGGTGCCCTTCAACTCGGCAACCACCGCTTCACCAAGCCTTCTTTATGCCATCCAAAACAATCCATACTAATATTATAAATGCGAAAGTTTGGATGTGAGTTTGTGAGTTTGTGAATTTGTGAGTTTGTGAGGATGTTTGTTACTCAATCACGCAAAATCTACTGGACGGATTTTGATGAAATTTGGTACAGAGGTAGATAATGACCTGGAATAGCACATAGGCTACTTTTTATCCTGGGAAAAAGCACTGTTCCCGTGGGAAATTCACGCGGGCGAAGCCGCGGGCAAAAGCTAGTTAAAATATATTTTATTCATACCGTATCATTACTTCTTGGTCTCCGAATCACCTGGTCTTGGTCACCTTATGATTATGAATGACAATTGTGTTTTAGGTACCAGCGGTTCTCCGAGGGCCGCAACATGTTCCAGCGGTCCTGGGAGCCACCGTCCTTGGGGAACAGTGTGCTGGGGCTGTCTCTGCTCTGTTTCCTGGCCGTGGGGACGTGGTGGGCCGCCAATGGCGCTATGGGTGGCACGTGGCAAGAGGAACATTACAGGTACAGTTAAGAATCATATTTATAGATATTTCTATATACAAATTTGCCTTTACAGGCATTGTGAATGGTACCTAAAAATGGCTTAACCCTAAATAAAATCATAATTTCTGTCTTACCTCATACACCTTATAGATACTGACTGCACTTATGTAAACCATACAATTGTGAGACACAGACGTCTATGCTGCAGATATAGAGGGGAATTTGCAATGATTTTGATTTTCATGACACCATTTGGTAACTGAGACTTGTGTCTTATGACTTTTCAACCACAAGAATAAATCAGTCTTATGGATCCACTGAGGTACAAAAGGAAACTAAACTAAATTGCTAACAGATCAAAATAAATAATAAATTGTTTATTGTTTCAGAAAACTGTGGGAAAGAGCTCATCCAGATATGATTGATGTCAAGAAGCCTACGGCGCCCCTTACTTACGACAAGGTAGAAAAGTTATTCAAACATTTTTCCACGGGCGGAACTGCGGGTAACAGCTGGTCAATATGTATAAAATTATTCCGTTACTGACTGAGTGACTGACAGACAACGCACAGCCAAAACTACTGGGCGTAGGAAGCTGACATTTGGCATGTAGGTTCCTTAGGGAGTGTAGGGAAGCAATAAGAGAGGGTTTTACAAAATTCCATCTTATCTATCTGGTGTGCCCACTGGTGTGATTCAGATTTTTGTATTTTTTTTACTATTCAGCTAAGCGTGGCCTTCGAGTCTTACGACTCTTGGCTCTGTCTACCCCGTAAGGGATAAAGACGTGATTTTATGTATGTATGTATTTTTTTTACGACTCCGTGGCTCAACTCAACTTGTGAACGGGTGTTGCCAGGGGGATCCTGCTTCGATCCTGATTCGAATTTTATTTTTAGTTTTTGTTTGTTCTTAACCAATTCATTGTGGTTACTTGATCACAAACATAACATGTTTTATTATATTATTATTATTTTTTCTTATATTTTATTTTATTTTTGACTGTACACAATTTAGTGTATGTATAAAGTTAATGAATAGCCCCTAGGCATGCTCTGGCATGCTAGGCGACCAAGACTGTTTCATGCATTTCTTCTCAGCAGTGGTCGTTCCGAAATGCTAGTAGTTTGTAGCTTTGAAACATAATATATTATGATTAAATAATTAGTTATCGACGTGAAAAAGAGCCTTCTTTGAAGGCCAAAGTTTCAATAAAAAATTTTGACTTTGACTTTGACAACGGTCATCACGCCGGACTGCCACACCGGAAGTCCCGGGTTCGATCCCCGGTCGTGTCAAGATGGATGGTCTTTTTAGATTGGCCTGGGTCTTGGATGTTTATCTAATACATATACGTATTTTCAAGTATCGTTGAGTTAGTATCCCTTAACACAAGTCTCGAACTTACTTTGGGGCTAACTCAATCTGTGATTCATCCGTATATATTTATTATTTATTTAGATACTGCCAGAGTACCGCTACCACGACCACAACAACCTTAGCACAAAGAACAAGAATAACACAGAACAGAAGAAGAAGGAAAATAAAAAAAGTTACATCGATGAAGATCTAGATGTCAAGAACGAGTTGTGCGCTAACGTTGAGGAGAACAGGCGGTTCGATTGCTTCCCCCAAGGCGCTGCTAATGAAGTGGACTGTGTTAAACGAGGTATTGGTTATTATCTTTTGCCCGCTGCTTCGCCCACGTGAATTTTACACAGAAACAGTGCTTTTTCCCGGGATGAAAGATATCCTATGTCCTTCTCAGTACTTTTAACTATGTGTATGCGCAATTTCAGGAAGATTGGTTTAGTAGATAAAGCGTGAAGAGGTAACAAACAAAACCACTTTCTCATTTATAATATTAGTTAGAAAGTTAAGATTAGGTTAGGATATAGTCAAATAAAAGTTTATGTAAGTTTACTTACATATACACTGAGTGTTCTCTGCATTACCCTAAGGTAGACTGGTAGATAATGCTTTTGCATTAAGTCCGCCCATTGTACACATACTCATGTATTTTTGTGCAATAAAGTTTAAATAAATAGATATTTTTGGGGAATTTCAGTAGTTCCAGAGATTAGGGCGTTTAAACAATCAAATATTCTAACGATGAACGTACTGTGTTCTAACATTCCTGTATCGTTCTAACGTAACACTTTATAATATTAGTATGATTAAAAATCTGTTTCACTTTCAGGGTGCTGCTGGAAACCAGCCACAACAAAGCAAAAAGACAACATCCCCTACTGTTTCTACCCCCCCAAATACGGTACATACCGGTTTGTGAACATGAGCGAGAGCAACCGGCAGACGTATGTGTACTACGAGAAACATAGGCCGTCCGGATATCCGGATGATTTCCAGGTCGCTGTCATGAGGGTCAAGCGGGTCTCGGATAACACTGTCCGGGTTACTGTGAGTAGTATTATTTGTATGTGCTATTTTAGGTGTTTTTCTTTTTACCCCCACAATACGGTACATATCAGTTTGTGAACATTAGCGATAGCAACCGGCAGACGTATGTGTACTACGAGAGTGCCAATCGTCCGTCCGGATATCCGGATGACTTCCAGGTCGCTGTCATGAGGGTCAAGCGGATCTCGGATAACACTGTCCGGGTTACTGTGAGTAGTATTATTTGTATGTGCTATTTTAGGTGTTTTTATTGTTACCCCCAAATACGGCACATATCGGTTTGTGAACATGAGCGAGAGCAACCGACAGACATTCGTGTACTACGAGAGGCATCGTCCGTCCGGATATCCGGATGACTTCCAGGTCGCTGTCATGAGGGTCAAGCGGATCTCGGATAACACTGTCCGGGTTACTGTGAGTAGTATTATAGTAATTAAATTACTGGCAGTAGTTTTGCTTTCGAGAAGACTATCCTATGAGCCATTCTAGGTGTTTTTTTCCATGGGTGCCAATTTTCATCAATATCCATCCGGGAGAATTTCTGTGAAGTAGTCTAAAACTTCGGTTTATAATATTAGTAAGATGGTACAAGCTGATTAGACGATATCGGTTTGTGAACATGAGCGATAGCAACCGGCAGACGTTTGTGTACTACGAGAAACATAGGCCGTCCGGATATCCGGATGACTTCCAGGTCGCTGTCATGAGGGTCAAGCGAATCTCGCATAACACTGTCCGGGTTACTGTGATTAGTATTATTTCTATGTGCCATTTTAGGTGTTTTTCTTTTTACCCCCCAAATACGGCACATATCGGTTTGTGAACATTAGCGAGAGCAACCGGCAGACGTATGTGTACTACGAGAGGCATCACCTATCCGGATGACTTCCAGGTCGCTGTCATGAGGGTCAAGCGGATCTCAGATAACACTGTCCGGGTTACTGTGAGTAGTATTATTTCAATGTGCTATCCTAGGTGTTTTTATTCGTTACCCCCTGTAATGTTACGGTTTCCATATCAGTTTGTGAACATTAGCGATAGCAAACCGGCGAACGTATGTGACTTACGAACGGCATCGTCCGTCCGGCGGATGACTTCAGGTCGCTGTCATGAGGGTCAAGCGGATCTCTGATAACACTGTCCGGGTTACTGTGAGTAGTATTATTTATATGTGCTATTTTAGGTGTGTTTCTCCATAGGTGCCAATTTTCATCAATCATCGATTTCAACATTTACTACCGGAGCGTAGTCTATAACTCCGGTTTATAATATTATAAGATGGTACAAGTCCCATTTAAAAAACACGTATCGGTTTGTGAACATGAGCGATAGCAAAATATGTGTACTACGAGAAAAAATATTTTAATTATCCGGATGACTTCCAGATCGCTGTTATGACGGTCAAGCGGATCTCGAGATAACACCCGACGTGCCCACCTGTAAGTGTATTAAGGGTCCTACACCAGAAACATTCGCCTGTAATGTTACTTTTCCAGATTTGATTTTGAGCATTATTTTACCAATAGGCTCCTCTACAGGACTGAAGGTATTTGTCTGTAATGTGACATTTCAGCGACAACGATTTTACTATGTGAGTGTTACTCTCAGAGTTTACTCCAATAAGTTGTATCAAAATATTACAGGGGTAGACATTTTGCACTGTATGCTCGGTTCTCCTTCCACACATCGTGTCTGTAACGTATGGCGAATCCCCAGTATTATGATAAGCATGACCTTATTGTGCTTTTCAAACGGTTAACTCTACAGGATATGATAGGTTATTGTCAAGCATTAAAATGCCCGACAGATCTGCCTGGTGACGATAAAAACAAGCCAAAAAATATTTTTTCGTGAAAAAAAAATATTTTAATTATTGTTCCAGATATACGACGGCAACAACCAGAGATTCGAGCCCCCATATCCCGATGTGACCACCATCGGGTTCAAACTGCAGAATCCCCAGTACCACGTCAAAATACCGGAGGACGGCTCCTCTACAGGACTGAAGGTTGTGAGGAACAGCGACAACGTTACTATGTGAGTGTTGTGTCTCACGTCTTTGAGTCTCACGGGGTAGACAGGCCCTGGATGTGACCACCATCGGGTTCAAACTGCAGAATCCCGTATTGCCGGCCTTTCAAGAAGACGTAGATTCGTTTTTGAAGGTTTCAATGTCGTATCGGTTCGGTCACACCGCCATAGGAAGTTGATTCCACAGTTTGGTCGTAAAAAGTCAGAGTCAAAATTGAAACTTTGCCTTCGAAGAAGGCCCTTTTTGACGTCGATAATTAATAATATGATCATATTGTATTATTAATCTCAAAGCTACAAACTACTAGCATTTCGGAACGACCACTGCTGAGTAGAAATGCCGAAAGAAACTCATTAAACTTGGTCGCCTAACATGCCAGAGGGTATTTTTTACGTGTTTTCAAACATTTTCATTTCTCGCAAACAATTTTTACATTGTGTTTGA
>JAEMBS010000430.1:0-25000 GCA_018467065.1 Ephestia elutella
ATTCGGTGCCCCGAATGCATGCTTTTCATACAAAATGTTTGCTGCACACAAATGCATGCTACATTCGGGTCTTCTAAACTGACGAGTGCGATGCGCCCAGCTTAAGTCATATCAAACTTAGAATCGCAGTAGTGTTTCCTGTATAATATGTAATTATTTCTTGCCATTTGCAGCCAGCTCATGTCAGCACGTCTCGCTCCTGACCTCCACGCAAGATGGAGTGCATTTGGCATCAGTTTCAAATTAATCCCATGCATTTACATATCTTGGAAGATCATAATCGTATTTTGCCCAGGATATGTACTTACATGCTTAATTTATTCATGTGGTTAGGACAAACTTTTAAACATTCGGCCGCAAAATTCACAATTTTATTAGCCTTTTGTGGTGTCCCACGTCTGGGAAAAGACCTCCCCTTTCTCCTTACACAAATCTCTGTCGAGTGGGGCGTAGGAATAGACCGCGAAAGAGATGGCGAGATGATATCAAAGGGTTTAATTAATCTTCCTTTCCAGCTCAGAGATTTTTCAATATTTTGTTGTTAGCCGTTAGATGGTATGACCCACCAACCCACTGATGGGCAAAGGCATACCACCCTTACATTGCCACTCGTTGTCTATAGAGACGAAAAAATATCGTCATTAAAAAATATGTTAATATAAAAATATGTCGTCCATAGAGAAGAAATGTATGATCTCAATATATAAAAGAATGGTCAGACTATGCTTTGGATAGCCAAAGCATAGTCTGGTCATTTCTTCATTTCTTACACGATCTCGATCCTAAAAAGCAAGTAACCGATAACAGAACATACAGACAAACCAACACTCAAACGGGAGCCGGCGACGTCATATCTCTAGAAATTCGTGGCCGGCGCCGACCCATCCCGATAAGGTGTAAATCAACAGCGCTGCACTTCAGATAACGAATTAATTCGACTAATGGACTCTTAACATGGGAAAGGAATGACAAGGAATGCATTGATGTTTTAAGTGACGACACAGCATCTGCAAAAGAGAAATTAAGTTAGGGTTAAAAACGTAAATCTAATTCAAAATTTCTTTTATTTTTCATCCACACTAATATTGCAAGGAATGAAGTCTTATGAAGTTGTGTGTAACCGCCAATCCCAGATACTAATTTACTCGCTTTGATAGTCATGAATCTTAAAGGGAACTGGACAGGACACATGACACGTCGGAGTGATGACTGTGGAGTGTGATATTGACCGAATTCTAGCTTTGGAGAAGGGGTCAAATGAGTCGGATGACCAGCTATGAGCTGGGAGGACAAAAGTCAAAATTCATGCATGGATAAGAGAAGAACAGGAAAGAGAAAGGTGACGTAAAATAATGCCTAAGCTCAGCATTGGGCTGAAATAGGCTGAAATGATTAAGATGACAATTGTGGTCATCGCGATATGCGCGTTTCCTTCTAAATCTATATTTACAATACTTGCTTCTCTTGTAAATATTACAAACTTCTAATACCAGACAGAGAAAACACAACTCTAAGAGCTACTTTCTGGAAATATAAAGATGGGTCATATCAAAGTTGCACATTACACTCAACAGTTACATAAAACATATTCCTAGAAAACAAAAGATCCGACGTACACAGCAAAAAGTTAATTGATGATAAAAGATAAGGGGAACTCGAAAAAATAATAGTTTTATGTAAATGAGTATTGCATGCGCGATGCTGGTGATAAGCTATCTGTAGATCAGCCTTGCTTAGTTGTGAGCAGCTGCGTATCTTGGATCATAACCTTGTATCTCGATCTCTGCATCGTGTGATGGCTTGATACCTTTTTTAATTATGGAGGAGAAACTCTAAGGTACATCCTTTTTGTATACTACTTTGTATGTTTGCTACATTTTTGGCTTATTATCTTAGGAATGGAAGCTTCTAGTATTGGGTCGTCGAGCCATCGAAGTATAGTATCTTAGAACCAGAGTCAAAAATGACGAATCAAATGGACCCAGATATGAGGTTTCGTTGCTTTGGTACAGATATCTTATGGCCACCTTCTGCTGAGCTGCTATGACCAGCTATCTTGTGAAAATATTTGATTATTACATGCAAAATAACATAGTCTCGGACAAGAGAAACTAAATACACGCCATTGCGAGTATCTACACTGTAAAGTAAAATAGCACAAAGTGTAATGGATTTATATAAACCGATTGGACCTTTAGTAATTGGTCGCGTATACGTAGAAAATCTATATCCTTTACATAAAATCCTTTTTTTTTCAGGTAAGTTGGCTGCATTTTACATTACGATAGCAATCGGTCAGGTAATGAGGGATTTTCCGTGACACAAATTAAAAAAAGAAATAGTTCCAGATGACTTCATAGATGGCGCTTAGTAAAAGGCGAGAGAAAAAGTTCCATACAAAAAGCAAAAAATTCACGGGATTGGCATTTAAAAAAAATAAAACTTAGTAAAAAAAACAACTAAAAAGTATCTATATTGTGATTTGTGCAACTGTCAAACTGTTATGTGATTTTTTTTTCTGCATCTGGTTGACAAGAAAAAGCGCACTATATAGGTTCAGCCATTATTACGACTCGGCTTTCATAAAACGCCATCTGTTGAGACTTTTTTATACTGATTTTTTTTTCTTAATTAGCTGTCAGAAAAATCGCTCATTATGTTATTAATCACACAACTTACTTTTTTCTTTTTTTAACTTAAACCACAACCTATGCTACTAAGTTTGACTTTAAACTTTGAACTCCAAAGTGGCAAATACAGTCATAAACAAAAGACAAGGACAACCAAGTGATTGAAATGATTCCGGTTTTTTTGAGGTAAATATCCGCAACCCTAAAAGGTTTAAAAATAAGCCGATCTTATTTTGTTGCTTTTTTTAAAGTAAATTATAAAGCTCTTTCGGGTTTTTCTATGTTCATTTTACTTCTTGATTTTTAAGTAATTAAGCTAATGAAAAAAACATTTTAAAATTCAAGCACAGAATAAAAATTGAGGACGTCATTGCTTAAATTACCTTCTTTTGACACAAATTATATAATACTATGTATTTGAATACTTGTGCATAATATCGCCTACAGTATATACACTATGCAATAGTAAACAAAAAGTCCAATCAGGATATGACTTGCACAGTAATATCAGATAGCAGTTATAAATAGTTATCTGATAGACGCTATCAGAAATTAGATTTCCATGATATACTGTTTCGATAAGATCCAAATACGATTAATATTTTTTGTACGATTAATATTTTAAGCCTCTACGTGTAGCTTTATCATATTTATATCATATTTTATTTTGTATAGTCAACTGTATTTCAAGTTACCATGCATGGACTGTATGCGATGGGAATAGAGGCGAATTTGTAATAAATTAGTTTGATATTTTCGTTTGTTTGATGTATTTTTTGCACAAAAGTTTTCAGGGTTTGTGTATGAATGACAAACATTTTTTGAGTTTCTTTTAATATACACTTACCTTAAAGCCTTATCATTACCAAGATATCTTTAGAATTTATGAAGGTAGAATCTTATTTTCAATGCATTCAAAGACTAGATTTCTAAAAAAATAAACATTCAAAGTTTAAAAAGATTTGAGTGTTTACCCTTCCACAATTTCTATAAATAAAGGTACTGGCATAAAACAAAGATGGACTATCAGCAAAAAAATGCCTGATATGACTTTTATGGCGCGTAGCTTTTTTATTTGACATTTTATACAAGTTTATTCAAACATTGCGATAGGATCGCGACGTTATCTTTCAATGCAACGTTACCGCGAGCTGGCGGTGATAACATCTGGGGCCAGCCATTGCTAGTTAAACCGAACTGATAAGTGATCGGGTCTGCCTGTGTGCGAGTGTACGGACGAGCGAGCCCCGGCGTAGTGTGAGTGAGAGGGGCGCTCACCGCTTCGACTCAAACAGTCACTCAGTATCAGCCAAATGTTTGACACGTATAGTGTGCGATGTGAAATGTCAAAAACTCGAGTTAAAACTTAAAACAGTGTGATTAAGGATTTGTGATGTTACTGTGGTTGAGTTATCTGAAACAGCTGGAGATGGCGTGCGCGGAATTGCCGCCAGGTGGCGCGGACGACGCCAAAACAATGTGTAAGTTGCTTGTTTTTTTTAAATGGATTTGGTAGCAGGTGGTTATGCCTGATTTTTCTTTTTTTGAGCCTATCGTATCGATAGTACGAGTTAATGATTTTTATATGTGCTCTGAGTACAAAGTTGTTGGATTCTTATGTTGTTGTTGTTTAAAAAAGTTTTGTGCTATCAATATATTATAGTTGCTATTCTTATATTTAGTCCTCTATACTACTGTATACATTTAGTTCTTTACTTATCTCAGCATAAGTGAGACAATATAAGTTATTTAAAAAGTAAAAAGTTTCATTTTTGAAATTAAGGTATGTAGGTAGTACTAAAAGATGCTCCATGACAATTTTTTTTAAATGTGGTGGAATATTACAAATAACGTTCCTGTTACCTGTCTGATCCTCTAAACAGGCCCTTGATTCTACAAATTACAAACGTAGATGTCGTGCTTCAGTTGTGTCTCAAAAGCCAAAGAAATCGTAATAAAACATAGAAGTCTTACAGAGATCTTGTCACTTTATTTCAATTTCCTTGGATCTTGAGACACAATTGAAACAGGTTATTTACATTTGTAATTAGTGGAATTGGCCCCCTGACCCACTGCCAATTTTTTATTTTTTATTCCAGTCTGATCCATCGTGTAAGCTGCTATTCCGATTGTATCCCCTTACTCCCCTTTATGTTGGATTGGACCGGAATACCTCAAATAACATTTTAATTTTTATTGCAATGTAAATCAATAACACAGTCAAAACATATTTGTGTAAAAGCGTTTTCTTAGGAATTTTGATAAAAATGTCGTTAAGATGTTGATTTTTTATCTTGTTTGCTCCTGATAGTCGCTTTGAGAGTAAACATTGGATTTTACTGAACTAGGTATTTATCAGTGCAATGATGATAAACAAATTGTCGATAATTTTACGATTTCTCCGAGTATGCAGTAGCAGATTATCACTATCTGATAATTGTAGGTAGGTAGTCCTTTACTTGCTTTGCCGTGAGGCACTTTAGAAATCTTACACCAGCGCGTACTGATCAATTGACTTTGCTAACAAACACCGGTCCTTAGAAAATCCTCTTAAAAAGTGCAAACTGGACTAGCTCAGTTTGGAGTTCCGTACAAAATTCATGGAAATACCACCAAGTTTGACTTCTTTTATTTTTATAGTGTACGAGTAAGAAGCCGGGGATTACTACCTATAATAAACTATAATTTATTTATTAATAGGTTAAAGGACACAAAGATAGTCACGATCGACATCAGATTTTATGTTAGTAATGTAGATTTTTCTGCTGACATATTTAAAAAAATGTATTTTCGTAACAACCCAGCAGTTACAACAATGTGATAATTATCTCCTCTTGTTATTAATCACGATAAGAAATGTAAATGTATATATCCAATGACATCTGATAGCTGTACGGCATTCGTAGCGTGTGTGGTTTGTCTGTGTTTTGACAGCGGCTGTCAATGTCAAATCCGTCAAAATCGTGCGGGCATGCCTTTATTTCACTGTCAGCTCAACATTCCGTGGAAACATTATAGTATCAGTACTCATTAAAACATTATTATTTAATTTATTACTCACTAGCTGTTACCATACAGGGGACCCCGGGTCTGAGGCAAAAGTAGTAGTCATCATAAAAACTTTCATTCCCCTATTTCAACTTCTTGGAAATTCCATAATTTGTAAAAAAATTGTGTCTTCAACTATCACCACGCCAAATATAATCAGAAGCATTTTAATATAGTCTCCATCCATAACACCATTTTGATATATTCGTGAATACCGATTTTTTATTTTTTTTTATTTAGCAATTCCATTAACAATACACGTTTTTAAATCTATTTTATTTTTCTTTAATTTAAGACTCGTTCTTTCTGAGTTTTTGTTCGGAATGCCATGTAAATTCATAACCGACTGTATAAAATGATGTGAGCGAGTGAATGAGCGGCAACCGGCGATCTTCTGATAAGGGCGAGGATAAAAACACCGATCTGATAACTTGGTGCTGGATCTGGCATGGCTGTGGCTGCATCCTGTTAGAAAGAGACGGAAAAACGGTTCTTCAAGCAGGGCTCCAGTACAAAGTGGTGTTATAACATTTTTTTTTGGAGATTGTCGTAGGTAAAATGTCGTAATATGTTTCGTGATTTTTCATTTCTTGAATATTTTTAATGTATTTTCTTGCCGTGTTTTTTACCACTAGTATATTTTTAAGCAGTTTGTCCTATAGGAACCCCTAGGGGATACTAGTGAACTGAGTAATCCTATACCCTGTCCTTTGGACTATAAAGAAAATAAAACTAAACTAACTTAAACTAAAACTTAAGTCTATGACGCTGTTTAGACGTAGCTTCATAGTTTTATAAAATGTTAAAACGAAGTTTATTATGCAACAGATAAGTATTTTAATATGTAAAAAAATATGTACCCAATTGTCGAACCGATACGACATTGGAGCCTTAAAAATACGAGTCTAATTATTCTTGAAAGGCCGGCAACACTTCTGCGATACCCCTGGTGTTGCAGTTGTTCATGAGTAGCAGTGATCACTTACTAACAGGTAACCTACTTGCTCGTTTGGCGCTCTATGTGTAAGTTTATTTTAATAGTACAGAATTTTTTTTCTATGTTATAAATATAAAAAAGTATATAAAAAAAAGAAAAACGTACATACGTGTAGAAAAGGACACAGAAGGTATCCTCTAACTAAGTATATCTAGTATTTATACAGCTACACGTAGCAGCAACCGCCCGATGTACTGATAAGGCGGGGAGAAAAAACCCTTATCTGAGATCTGTCGTTCATTATCAAATGTCGCCTGTGTGCGTGAGGGGTGCGGCGCAGGGGTGGGGTAGATAACGCAACTATGAAATATTTACGCGGCCTGTTTTATAATTTTGAAGATTAGAGCCCTTGGTTTTTTGGGGAATTATAATTAGTTTACTTAGGTATTTTTTAAATATTTGTTTTAAAATCGAAAATAATTCAATCAATGTAAAATAGTAATATAATTGAGAATTTTTTAACAAAGAAATTAGTTCCTAATTTAGAAAATAACTAATTAATGATTAGCTTTTGACAGCTGTCAAATCTCAACTTAAAATGTTATGTAGCTAAAAAGCTATCACGTAATCTCTAAAAAGATACTAACCAATTAAGTAACTAATATATCCGAACCAATGATATACTATATAAACAATCCGAACACAAAACAGCTTCAAAAGCAAATACCTAATGATAGTCAATTCTCATGCTATCTCTGTCAAAATCACAGCATAGCAAGATCAGCAGCCATAGATATATTATTAGGTACATCAGCATTATAATAAACTAGCTTTTGCCCGCGGCTTCGCCCGCGAGAAATTCCCACGGTGACAGTGCTTTTTACCGGGATGGAAGGTATCCTATGTCCTTCTCAGTACTTCTAAATATGTGTATGCAAAATTTCAGGAAGATTGGTTCAGGAGACAAAGCGTGAAGAGGTAACAAACAAATAAAAAAACAAACTCACTTTCGTATCTATGCTGGTAGCATAAGATTTGTGGTTTTTGTGGTGTATTTTCATTCAAAGCTTTTTTTCGTCTGCAACTAAAGCTATCCTACAAAAATATCTCGCCCTCGATCAAAGTCTTTCATATTTAAATACCCCAATAATTTCACTAACATAGTCTAACAAATTCTATTGTCTCACCAAAGTATTTTTCCCAAAACGTGTGTTATCTAAAAGTAACATCGGCCGGGCCGGGAATCGAACCTTATCACCGGCTTATATCAACTCCGCTGATGGCGTGCTATCGGGGATCTCTGTTTTTGTAGACTGTAGAATACGAAGCCAGAAGTTTAACCCCATATAGAAAGTATTTAATTTTTTATACAATTTTGTTTTAATGGAAGAATGCATTTTGATCAGAACTGTGCGCCTCAAGGCTCGCTTTCCTGTGGGAATTTCAGGATGAATAGTACCGTAAATGCCGTTCCATGTTTTTGAACACACTTGCTCGTAAAGTGGGTCTTATTACATCGAATTAAGGCCCATAATGACAAAAGGGCGCAATCGCTTTCCTATAATTAGATGTTAGGTCAACATAATTTTTTTTTACTCACAAGTGTGTTGAAAAACGTCGTACGATACACGTGTGCATTTGGTCATTATCGCCTCATGTGCGTAAATGACCAACTTTGCACACTTGTTTCGTAATGTACTATTATATTACTCGTGTACCAAATTTCATTGAAATAGGTCTTGTTGTTTTTCTTTTTGAAACAAACAAACATCCATTCTTACAAACTTATAATGCAAATTAATGAATGTAGTTCTAATTCTCTTTAAATTTAACTAAAATAATTTCGACGGCATTCTCCTGTTTTTCCGCTGACTTTTCTTGAATTACACTTACAACCACATATTTTTATGTGTTTGAAATAATTAAGCCTTGAGAATTAACTAATCATACTAATATTAAAATGCGAAAGTTTGGATGTGATTTTCTAAAGATGTTTGTAACTCAATCACGCCAAATCTACTAGATCTAAATCGAAATCTACTAGACGGATATCGATGAAATTTCGTATATGGGTAGACATTCCCACGATAGCGAAGCCCGGAGGCGCGGCTAGTATATTTATATTACTACTATACTTTCAATAAACCGGGACGCTTTGCTAGTAATTTCTAACGACTTGTGAAAGTATTTGCAGACCTGATGGCATCATGGGATAATTCTTAGACTAGTGTTGAAATACAACCATAGTACAACAGTTCTGTTATCCCACATCAACGATAGCAATACACCCAATACGAGGAAGACGTTTGCGATTTTACGATCGTATACTGTATAGCATTTTAAGTAATGAATTGCAAGTCTTTCTGGTGTCATTGACATTAAAGCGGTTATCTGGATAGTAACAGTCTAAAAAGGACACTTTGACAAAGCAGAATATGATCTATTTTCTAAATAATTAAAAATTAATCTTATATGACCATTTTTAAGGTTCATTTAAGGTTTACATCAGTCTTTACATTTTAGCAGCAGTGCTTAGGTTCAAATATAACATGTATGAACCACCGAGTTGGACTCTGGTCCTGTTTCTGGAGAAAGAAATGATTTGTTTGAGAAAATCTGACATTAGTGAGAAAATACTAGTAACAGAAATGTCAAAGCCTGGAATTTCTTATTTTTCCGGGCTTCTCGGGGCCGGTTACTCATACGTGGTCCCTAGGCGATTGATTTCATCAAATATTCGTGTTCAGGTGTTTTTCAACCGACTTCAAAAACCAAAAAGAGTAGGTTCTCAAGTTGGCTGTATTTTTTTTTATAAAACGTCGCCCTTATACCCAAGCAGTAAGGTCACGGCTAGGCCAGTAAAACGAGTTGGTTGAATGCTATATTAGGGCACACTATGCGAGAAAAAATATGTTTTACCAAAAGTACAGAGAAAAATAATTAAGATACACGTTCGCTCTCTGTTGCCAATATAAAACTGCCCGGTAGCGAACTACCTGAAATCATACCATAGAATTTTCCGGAAATACAAAAACTTTAAAATGTTGCGTCGTGGATGCTATTTTTCTTCATCTCTCTCTTTAGTCGTATTTCCTCATGACTGAGGGTCGTGGTCATTATATGGAATGAAACACACACAACGACTCTCATGGAATTTTAATGGAGTGGTTTGCCATTGCCTTCTCCATTTCACACACTATAGCTGATAATCATCAACCAGAGTGCAGGTTTCCTCACGATGTTTTCCTTTACCGGAAGCAAGTGGTGATCGATGACAACTAACATTAGTCAGATTGGTATACAAACTCATGTAGCCCGGGCAGGATTCGAACCTGGGATTTTGTATCCACAGGCGGGCGCCCTACCACTCGGCCACCACCGAATCATCATCATCTGCGATACACGCTACCATCTTCATAGATATGCTAAATATTCTGGTAGTTTAATGTGAGAATAGTACACACTCGCATCCTACTTGGTCGTACAAGTAGAAATCCTCATTTTCGAGGCTCGTTTGTTCCGATTTACGGCAGTGGGCCGGCCGACTCACGCGCAGTTTAATTGATTCGATCGAAAGGTCGCCGGTTCGATTCCCGGGTGACGAGTGATTGGCAACGTTGTGTGATTTCGATCTGATTTATATGCGAATGATGGTTTTGTTTTTAAAATAACTAATAAGCTATTTAGATGTATTTATTCAGACTGGAAATATATAAGAATTTATTTATAGCAAATTTTTTTTTTTGCTAAAAATTTTGTCATTTTAGGTTTTTCATACAAATTTTCGTACCCCATTTCGACTCATTGGGAGAAGATTTTTCGAAAAATATCTAGTAGACACTATTTGGAACTCGTGTCAACTATTTCTTTAACAAATTTCATCTAAATCGGTTTATCTAAGTCCCATCAAAAATATTTTTAAGTAAAATGTAACAAAGACGAGACCATGTCTCATACTATCAAAAAGTTATCAAATCTCATGTAAAGTTAAGCTTCTAAACACACCCTAACTCTACAAGCCTTATCTTCACGAACTCTACAATTTTACCTTAGTCAAAATATGTGGCTTGGTCGTTTCATTACTACAATAACCTATTTCATAACAGTAAAAGTAAATAGTGAAAACATTTTTCATCTTATGAAGAAAGCTTAAGTAATGTTAAAATCAAAAATTCTTTATTAAAACTTGGCCTCCGAAGAAAGCACTTTTTCAAGTCGAAAACTATTTATATAATCATTAGTGTATTATGTCTCAAAGCTACAAACTACTAGCATTTCGGATCGAACACTGCTGAGAAAAATGCCGAAAGAAGAAAGAAGTTACGTAGCACTATTACTTTAATTAATGAAAATCAGTATATTGCCCCCCGGGTAATAGTGCCACTGAGGTGTGACCTTTTTGTATTGCTGCAACACACATTTATTTTTTCGTTTGTTTATTTTTCGTTGTTTGTTGTAAGAAACTATATGTGTTGTTGTGGCTACAAATAAAGTTCATTATCTATCTATCTAATAAGGCAAAATTAGTGAGCCATTATAATTCCCTACAAAAAGTAATAATAACTCGGAGAAAAAACTCCAACAATGTTGGCTTTAAAATGCACCAAAATCCATAACTTGCACCGTTCCCCGTATCACACCGTCACGAACCCACCCTCCATTTATTTCGGATCGTAATCTAAGATGAGGAGCGGGGCGAGCGGACGATAAGGAACGCGACGCGGCATCGCGATAACAGACGTAGAACGTTGCGCGTCGGTGTGAGTGGCGGACGTAATTACTAGATATGGAATAATTATCTTTTTCGATCTAGATTAATGTATCTGTTGGTATCAGGTGCAAAAACTTTATTAAAAGTAGCTTTTGCCCGTGGCTTCGCCCGCAGCTAAAAGTGTTATTCATGCAATCTTTCACTCCGATAACAGCCTATTAGGGGTTGATTTTTTAAAGTACATACCTAGTTTATTTTTTGTGCCGACCCTAGATGATCGGAAAAGTAAGGTCTTCAACTATTTCCATTCCCAATTTCATCAAAATCAGTTCAGGGGTTTAGCCGAGAAAGCATAACAGACAGACTTTCACATTTATTTTAGTATAGATTCTCTGAACAAGCTGACCACAGGTTGTTAGGAGAAAAAGTCTTTACACGCCTTATTAAAAAGTCTTTAAACCAAAGCATGTCTGATTCCATAACCTTTGAGAAATAAAATCAAAATAATATTCGAATTTCGAATGTAACCGCAAACGTTTACGTCCTACCGCCTTCGTCGGGAGGGGTGGGGGTAGTAGGGGTGTTTATCGTCCAAAACGCGATGGCAGCGAGCGATATGCGATCGCAGCGCGATACCGGCGCCTTCAGAATACGTATCTTTCCAGAATCGGGCTCCATAATCGCGAGTGGCGATCTAGGTGTAATGACTTTTGTACAACGATTTATTTTATATATTTTTTGATGGATTTGATAAATATTGTGAAGTAAAAGAAATACTATTTGTGAAGTAAAAGAAATACTGTTGAGGTTTTCAGTTTAAAATCGATAGACTTCATAAACACTAATCATAAAATCGCTTCCCGCGTTTGTAGGCTCTACAATGCCATTAAAATGCTAATGTTCTTGGGCTAATGTCATTAATGTCATGTGGATTGCTTACTGCATATGCTGGTCGCGCCATCTGCGTCGAGCCTTGGTTAACATTCATATAAAAACTTATAAAATCGATTTTAGTATGAAAAATATTCGTAGAAACAATTTTCACTGAAAATGAAGGGTTAGGATATATAAAACTGTGAGTAAATAAAAGTTTATGTGTCCGCATTTGTACCGGATAGAACCTTCGGAACCCTACATTCAGCTAAGCGTGGCCTCCGAGTCTCACGACTCTTGGCTCTGCCTACCCCGTAAGGGATAAAGACGTGATTCTATGATAAATTATCTACTATATAAATAGAAATTTAGTATCTCGTAGAAACTTTACTTTCCTCCGAGAGTCGCCGTCATATGTAGGTAGACATTTTTAAGCTGAAATGACGCGCCCCACGCACACAAGCAAATTTCAAATATGGAAAAAAACGTAGTAGTGGGGCCGTGAGGCGCATCATTTCAGTTTAGACAATCTCTACGTGTCAGAATAAAAAAAAATCGGTACTGAATAGCCAAACGCATAGGTCCACCTCGCCACTTCCATCGCCTATCTCCGATCGCGACGTGGGAAGCACTGCTATCTCATCCGGCCTTCGGATGGGCGGCTGGCCGAGCAATAACGTGCCCTTTTGTTATGGGAATAGGGAATTTTCTGCTGCAATACAGTTTTATGATTTTTATAGTTCGTTTTTGGGGGTTTTATTATACAGCACATGTAATTCATGATATGTATAGTTTTAAAGTAGTGTGGCAACACTAATATCTTGTCTTGTCTGTGGACGTGACAGTTGCTGTCGCGGTGACAGCAGATGAGAATCATCTCCCGCGTTTGGGTACATTTTGCCTGGCAATTTTCCAACGCTATTTTATTTAACGAAATGTTGTATGGTGAACCATTACGACTTCCTGGGGAATTTTTAACACCACCCAGGAACGCAAATTCACTAATTGGCGATCCAGCAGATTTTGTGGTGCAACTTCGACGTAAGATGTCAGGTTTACGACCAACTCCAGCCTCTCGCCACGCCAGTCCTGCTCAATTCATTTTTCGGGACCTCAACTCGGCAACTCACGTTTTCATTCGGGACGATTCTGTACGGCGAGCCTTACAACCTCCTTACACAGGACCGTATAAGATAATTGGGCGTGCTAGTGACGGCAAGACCATAACCGTTGACATCAGGGGCCGAAATTCAACGATCAGCGTTGATCGAGTTAAGCCGGCTTACACAGAATCGGATCCACACATCATCACAAACTCACATGCACCCAAAATAGATTTACCAATAACAAGCTCACAAAATGTTCATAAAGTCCCATCCTCTAGTTCATCATCACCTCAGGTCCCTCCAACAAAACCCGACAGTGCGAATACTCCATACACTACTCGCGCTGGCCGTAAGGTTCGTTTTGCGCGGCCCTTCGACCTATGACCTTCCTTTCTCCGTGTGGGGGTGGTGTGGCAACACTAATATCTTGTCTTGTCTGTGGACGTGACAGTTGCTATCGCGGTGACAGCAGATGAGAATCATCTCCCGCGTTTGGGTACATTTTGCCTGGCAATTTTCCAACGCTATTTTATTATCTTGGCCTACGGTTAAATAAAAGATCCTGATTATGAACATACACATATGTATCCGTATATGGGATTAAGTAAATTACATAAGTTAAGTGGTCAGTGTAACAAAGTTGTGAACACGACAAATAAAGCTCTCATCACACTACTAAATATCCCCAAAGTAGCTTATGTATATTAAACAGTATTTAAAAAAAAAACAGATCCAGAACATGTACCTACCGGCAGATGTAAAACATCTGAGCATAGTGGCTCAACAGCGTTATGCCATCTGCCGTTATGGCATTCGCGTCGATTTTACTGTCTAATCGCGCTAATAGATGTTTTATATCAAAAAGCGGTGATCGAGTGGCTTAGTCCTCCTGTGGCCAAAAGGACCCAGGTTCAAATCCTACACGTGCCTCGTGAGCAGTCCAGAGCACTATTTTCTCAGTGGTATAATTTTGGTGGTGGTAATCATTTGGGTATGGCCAGTGGTTTGATGCGCCCGCAATGGCAAGTTTGTATATCCAATCTCACTCATGCATGAAGTACTTTTCATAGACCACAACAAACCCGCACTCTAGTAGATGATTTAAAGCGTAGCGTGAGGAATGGAGAAGGCAGAACGCAAACCCACTCCATTAACATTGCCATGAAAGTCGTTGCGTATGTTACAGTCGAGGGCAGATAAAACTGACACCTCTACCTCACTGAATCCTATCTCAGGGCACAGAATTTATATAAGTACTACGTACAGAAAGGAAACTCCCTGCCCATCCCGCAATATGACACCCCCCGCACCAACCGCACTTCTCCCCCGTTCTTGTGTGTATTGGGACGTTATGACTATGAAAACGCACACATTGACGTGTTACTGACGTGTTTACGGATATACAGTTTCATTTGTAGTAGTAGTAGGTATATTTGACGCCCCGTTTCTATGAAGCGCCCGCCCTGTGCTCAGGGCGTCAGGTTTATCTGCCCCCGATGATGGTACATTCGGCGTACAAGATTCCACGCTAAAAACGGTCGGATTTTCATGTAGTTAACTTCTTTTGTCCCTAAATTCCCTCTGAAGCGAAGACTCTAGGCGCAACTAATTTTTTTAATAAATAATACTGCCCTATACTATGTTTTACATAGGCAACATAAAACAATCCAGACCTAATCTCGACGTTATCATCGCAACGGAAGTCACACCCAGTCTTATCGCCACTTCCTAGGCGAGTGTTAGCTCGTGCCGTGGATTTGCCCGCATTATAGAGTAGATGTTTAGTATTTAAGTTGGTATAATGCACGATGAACGATTCGTCTAAATCTAGAGTTGTCATGTCATAGATTTTTTAAGTGATTTTAATAAAATTGATGTCGGTCGGTTCCCTGCGTGATCGAATCAGAAATGAGGAGATCCGTAGGAGAACTAAATTAATCGACATAGCCCGCAGAATCGCGAAACTTAAGTGGCAGTGGGCGGGGCACATAGCTCGTAGAACAGATAGCCGTTGGGGCAGAAAAGTTCTCGAGTGGCGACCACGAACCGGAAAACGTAGTGTTGGCAGGCCTCCCACTCGGTGGACCGACGACCTGGTGAAGGTCGCGGGATGCGCATGGATGCGGGCAGCACAGGACCGGTCGTTATAGAAATCCTTGGGGGAGGCCTTTGTCCAGCAGTGGACGTCTTTCGGCTGAGTGAAAGAGAGAGAGAGATGTCGGTACGAACACTTTGTGGAATTCGAGCATGACCTGGTTGAAAATCAGATACCCAAACCACTGAGAGACTGACGTACTAGCAGTCATAAATCTAGTATGATAGGTACTACGTCAGTAAGGCATACTTTATCAAAGCTAGGAGTAGTACCTAGATGACACACAAAGTTAATTATCCTTTACGGAAAGGATAATAACTTTATGAGATGACAAGAGATTCAAAGGAATGGCAAAAATATCTTCGCGGCAACAATGTCAGAAAACTAAACGAAATTCGAAATTCAAAAACCGCTATCAATCTCAATTCAAACAGCGCAGGCGGCCATAACTCAGCGATTTATTCGCGCGACCGTGGGCGCGCTCACGACCGCGACACGGCGACAATAAAATCGCAACATCTCCAGCGTTAACAAGCGGAGGACGCGTCGCGATGCGATCTGGCCAATTTGTACGCACGTCCACGCCACGATTTATTGGCCACGCGAACTAGATGCGATAGTGTATAGGTGGCCTTATGTCTGCTAGTCCTAGTTTTTGGGCGGACAAAGGGATTTTGTTTATGGTCTACAGACAACAGACACCATGTGCAATGAGTTCTCTTTCAACATTGTTAAGTGTTGGTCGGGAGGTTAATCTTACTTTCTTTAAGCTTTAATTAAGCTTTCAACCTTTAACACCCGGTCTCACCCGGAGGTCTTCAAACAACTATTAGAGACCGTCAGATGATCTCGAAACTTTTTGTTGTAGATCAAATCTTTTTTTTATACAAGATGCTTGCTCTTGACCACAATCTTGCCCAAGGACAGAGATGAGGTCTACAGTGTAGCGAGCTTACCCAGAAGCAGCCTATTCTCTGGTTTTGAAGAGAGTCAGGTTTTATGTGCTCTGAAACACCGACGCAGTGAAATATTTTGTGTCAATCAAAGCTTCATCGTGAAGCTTTCATTATCATCAAATTTAAGAGCAGGGTTATGTAGGTAGTGTTCCTTTCAATATTTTAATTTTAATTTCTTTTGAACCTCTCAGAATTAAGGTATAATTAATCCCTCGAGCTTTAACACCCTTGGTCTCAAAACAAGCCATGTTAGAGGTCGTCAGGGGAGTCAAAACTTATAGCCATCTTCTATAGTTTGTGTTGAAGCTTCATCGGGAAGCTTTCATTTCATCGAGCAAAAAGCTTAATCTCTAGTGTTCATTCCATTAAGCTCAACTTAATCTTGTGCTTGGTCTACAAATTACGTTAACAGTTATAACAAACTGTTAATTTATGTGTAGACCAAATTCAGATTTACAATAACAAAACACTACAAAATCCAGCAGAAATCTCAAACTCCGAACATAACAGAGTGGGGCTAACAATCAGTTACATCATTGAAAACGTCCAGAAAATAATTCGCAACATCTCACTTCCCACAGGATATCTGGGGTCTAACGCGAGCCAATTAAAGCGGGCGCCTGTACAAGCGCTGCGCCGGGGCAAGTCGAAAATGTTGAAATATAAACGTTGTGCGCGGAGTTCGCGGTAGCGTTGCTGGACTATCGATAGTTTGACTATCGATAGTTGACCTTGATAAATAGTCATACTATCGATAGGCCTATCGATAGTATCGATAGCCAATAGTTTGCAATACTATTGATGATATCCAAAACTATCGATAGTATTGCTATAGATACTATCGTTAGTATTGCTGTCCAAAACTATCGATAGTATTGAAAGCAATACTATTGAATTTTTACAAGCTATCGATAGTGCAATAGTATCGATTGTTTGTTGAGATATAAGTGTCAATACTATCGATAGTATTGATTAGAAAACATAAATACTATCGATAGTATTTAAAAACACTACTATCGATAGTATCGATAGTTTTGGGTATCATCAATAGTATTGCAAACTATTGGCTATCTATCGATAGGCCTATCGATAGTATGACTATTTTTCAAGGTCACAATACTATTGACAATACTATCGATAGTCAACACTATTGCTGCAACACTAGTTCGTGGGTCTATCGGTATCGCGCCGATCGCAGGCGCAATATCATTATTGTTCCCCGCTCGTCCTGCTTCACCCCGCAATTGTACAGTCGGCGGCAAAAGTTTTGGAAATAGAAAAGGAATAGATAAAAAATTAAAAACCCATACTATATGTGTACACTTACAGTCGTTGACAAAATCGTCAGTGTAACAATAATAACTTAACATCATATTTTAGTCCGATTTCCTATTAAAAAAACTATCAGCTATATTGAAAATAAAATAACTATATTGATAGATATCCTAAGAGATCTGGA
Organism: Ephestia elutella; assembly: GCA_018467065.1. Taxonomy (NCBI): domain Eukaryota; kingdom Metazoa; phylum Arthropoda; class Insecta; order Lepidoptera; family Pyralidae; genus Ephestia; species Ephestia elutella. The sequence goes on from JAEMBS010000430.1 coordinate 17,816, forward strand.
GGCCCTCCAAAGAGCCGACTGGCAGGAAGTGGCGCAGAACAGGAAGAAGTGGAAGCTTCTGGTATCGGAGGCCAAGATCCTCTTTGGGTCGTCGAGCCATCGAAGTAGTAGTAACACAGGTGTCAATCCACGGGAAAAGGTACCTTATGGTCGTTGGCACTTACGACATTGTGCTTATCATGAGCTAAGTAATTTCGTGCGATTTCTTTTTCTAAACGACTTAAGCGCCAATGACCATAAGGTACCTTTTTCCGTGGAATGACACAATGCTTTTGTTATAGTTATTACTTGGCCGTTTTCCTTGTCAAAAATTGATATCTATCCTATATCTGTATATAGGAACATTACTATGTTCCTATATCTGTGTGTCTATCACAGAAAGTATATGAATATCGATTATTCAAGTCGATTACAAAGTGATTAACATCATCGATCACTCGATAAACTTTCTCGTTGATGTTAGTCGGCCAACCTGACATCACCCCTGACCACACGAGCGTGAGGTCATCTTCATATCACATACTTTTACTTTCTCAATGTATGATTGTACGAGTATGATAAAGTGCTAATATTTATCACAGTACTTTGTTGTAAGAGGCAAATTTATTTTATTTGAGTTAAAAAATATTATTCAAAGTCTTACCAGAACAACTAGATCTTGCTTTATTACTAATTTATTTTTTAACTTATTATGACTACCTACTTCTGATGTTTAATCTATCTTCTATCTATATATACTGACTGACATAGTGATCTATCAACGCACAGCCCAAACCACTGGACGGATCGGGCTGAAATTTGGCGTGCAGGTAGATGTTATGACGTGGACATCCACTAAGAAAGGATTAACGCGAGCGAAGCCGCGGGCGCCAGCTAGTTTGGTAATATTTGACTTTGCATAAATTCAATTTTAATTGTATTTTTTATGTTAATTTTGTATGCTAAATGGCGCAGCATAGAGCGCTTATTCTTATATCCACTTATATATTTTGCACAACCTATGTCTGACGAAATAAACAAATTATTGATTGATTGATTGACTAGAACTAGACTAACTAAAACTCAAAAACGGTTCTACATTTTTTTAGTTTCCCAAAACGTTAAGTCCTCGACTGTACATACCGCGATAAAACCAAAATGTAAATGAGACGTGGCGAAAAGAATGAGATTATCTCGCTATTAGGTGTAAATGAAACCGGGATGAGGTATGCGCCACAATTATTTTGTCACGAAGGTGCGATGGGCCTGCGTCGGCGCACCTGTATCGCGATTGGAGGAATGCACGCCAAGGTTTCTAGATTTGTTGAGTTTGCCGGATTTTTCTCTGATTCGATTGCTTTTGAAATAATTTGTTATTTTATTTAACAAATGGAATTTTAACTTTTTAACACTTGGTCTATGATATTTTAGTGTTTTTTTTTTCACTGAAACACTTTAGATAAGCTTTTTGAATGTATTGTATTTGATTTATAGGGGTCTAAAAATCTGAAATAAATTTTATTTATTTTTATCTTCTATACATATAATAAAATAGTAAAAATATTTTGTCTGTACATTTAGTATTTTTGACTGAAATGGATAGGGGAACACTTAAAAAGAATAATAGAAAGCAAAAAAATTTTTTTGGAATTTCTTGTCTATCTGTCTGTCTTTCTGTCTGTCTGTCTGTCTGTATGCGTTTCACGCAAAAACTACTGGACGGATTTGAATGAAACTTTTTTTGTTGTATAGCTATTAAGCCTGGGCAACATATAGGCTATAATTGATTTTGAAAACTGGAACACCTGAAGAAGAACCATAACAGAACAGCAAAACTATAAGAAATATGGAAATGGTACCTATCTTTGCAAAAGTTTATCAATCTGACGAGCATTTTCTGTTGACGTATAAAAATCGAAGATCAGGGTCATCTGATGAAGAACTCCAAGAGACCAGCTACACTATTACATATATGCATATGGCGACTTAGCAAAATGAGCATTTTCTGCTGACGTATAAAAATTGAAGATTATGGAACATCTGATGAAGAACTCCAAGAGACCAGCTACACTTTTACATATATGGAAATGGCGCCTTAGCAAAAGTCGTTCAACCTGATGAACCTTTTCATGGGTCTTAGAAATCTGAAATAAATTTAATTTATTTTTTATTTTATGAAACTCCCTTAATAAGTGAATTCAATATAACACTAAATAATGAAAAAAGTGCATATAATTTTTTACGTCTATCATATTGATTTTAAAATCGTAACATAACAATAATCTTATTCCTTTCTATTTCAGTGTGCCAACGCATTAAGATGGACTGACTAACAGACTCGCATATTTTATGATACCAATTAATTTCCTCCAATATCTACGAAACCTGTTCGCATAGTTTGACTTATGTATTTTATAATGACGCGATCTCTGCTTTATGGTGAATTATAGTTGCGTTTTGGTATTGCGAAATATACTCTATGGCGAACATATAGCTTTCAAAGGTAGGAAGAAATTTTAATTTGTTATGCTTTGAAAAGTCAGGAGAAATACAAATTGTATCTTCGTACTGGAATGGCTTCTTTTAGAAACATGCTTACTTAAGGCCAGGTCCAACCCCACATTCGAAATAATTGTAATTTTTCATGAAGAAATTTACCTAATTAGAGTTTAATTACGAAGTGGAAAAATAATACAGGATATAGATTATGATCTCTATTAAGGTTTCAATCGTGTACTTTTTAATAAAAATACATATTTTCGGCTTAATTAATGCACCGAAAATTTGGAAAATATTTCAGCTTTCAAGTCATGAAACTTAAAATTTTCAGCGATAACATATATATATTTTTGTATAATTAGTTTATATATATGCTATATTAAAGTTTTGATCGAGCACTTTTGTTTTAAAACTAATATTTTTAATGATATTTGAGAAATAGTTGCTGAATCGGTACAAAATCTGTTCGATCCTGCCAACGAAAGTAGAACATTGTGTTGTGCAAAAAATCTTCTTCTTGTAACGCGCACACGCCGCGGTTAAGCGCATATGAAATTTTGTTTTTTGCAGCTCAGGTTGGACCTGGTCTTAAAACGGGGTTTTGGACGATTAACACTTTCACCATGCAGTGTAAATGGCATATGGAATCTTTTTGAATAGAGGACCGGACAAGGTAAGAAAATTGATAAAATATATGCAAAATTATGATAGAATACGACATATTAAACTCATTTTGCGACTTTTCAGCACGAGTTTATTCTCCTGAGTTAATTTATTGCAGATCAAACTTTTTGGGTAACTCCATTTTTCTATAACGTCATAAGGATGTGTAACATTTAGTAAGGAAGGGGTGTTTTGGTATCGTCCAAACATCGCCCAAAAATGTGATTGTTTTGTAATATCTTGGAAAAAGTATATACGAACAATATGTACATTTTAAAAACTCGAAACTATTATTATGGTAATGACATTTTCACACCGGCTCCGTTCCTAATTACGGGCGGGCGATAACGCGACGATAACGAAACGATAACGTTGCGATAAACAAACGCTAACGGTTTCCAAGAATGTGTTTGAATATATTTGTTTTGTTCATTAAAATCCTCTGATGATGTTGGTGATATGAAAGAGTATTTTCTTAATTTTGTTGTCTATTTGTCGATTCTTAATGGGCAATTTTCTTACGGCTAAAATAAGAAAAATTAAGAGAAATCAGTATAAAAAAGTCTCAACAGGTGGCGTTTTATAAAAGCTGGGTCGTAATAATGGCTGTACCTATATTGTGCGCTTTATCTTAATATAGAGGCAGAAAAAAAAAAACCTAACATTTTGACAGTTGCACAAATCTTTTAGAAATTTTTTTATCAGGTTTAATTTCAAAAGAATGCCAATCCCGTGCCTTTTTGCTTTTTCTATGGACTCACTTTTTACTAAGAGCCATCTATGAAGTCATCTGGAACTATTTTTTTTTAATTTGGATCTCGGATATCCACCGTTTATTTTTTATTTTTTGGAAATTCAAAAACAAATGTAATATGTACGTAATATGAAATTTTATGTCTTTTTTGGCGGATCATATAAGTTCAAATAAGCTATGATTTCCACTGTTGTTGATACAAATACCTAACCCCTAACTGCTGCTGAGTGCTAGTCGTGTCAGGTGCATTTAGGTGACTTGAAAATTCTGATACAAGCACCAGTGTCATCTACACACAAGTAAAAGAAGAAAAAAAAGAAGATCTACGTATATAAGACTGTAACTGTTCTATAGATGTCGTCTGTACATAGAAGATATTTAAGGAAAAATATTTGTTTGTTTGTTTGAGGTACTATACAGGGCCTGCCAAAACCAAAATTATTTTTTACAGTTTTTGTCTGTATGTTTTGTATAATCAATACGCAAAAATTATTGTTGAAGATCTTACAACTTAAAATCTGCATGCTTTTTAGTGAATCACGTTTTTCTCAAAAATCCGATTCACACGTCACGAATCGAGTTCCGTTAGCGATCACCAATCGATCGATTCACTTTCAATGCACGTGTGCAAGACCTTTGGCGATGCACAACACTACAAACCAAAAACGACGTATCTTACCTAATTAACATTGAAAATCCATTCTAAATTATATACAAACAAGGATCAAATTTGCTCAGTTCGAAATTTTTCAGGGCCGGAATTAGACAGTACAAAATTTTTACGTTTACGTATTTAATTTTGTTTTATTTCGTTTTATTTTTTCTTAGGTACAATTAATTCATTTAAAATCGAATCTTATTTAGTGAGTGTAAGGTTGATTTTTGCATGGGATTGTTAAAGTGTTGTGACTTATCAGTTCTAAATGGGTATGTTTGTATGAAAGCAGGCAACGTACTGGAGATAGCTCGCGATGGGTGGCTAGACGGCCTACAGACGGATGCCTGAGGTATGCCGACTTATTTGGCGTAATTTATGCGATATTTGGTCTGCCGTGTGTGAGAAAAATACTCTTTTCGTTGGTCTTTACTGTAACATCTAAAACAGTTTCAATTTTTTATTTTAGTTTATTTTTACATAAATCTCATAATATTTCTGTAGAAGATTAAGATTTTGCCAAAACCGCTGAACATAGAAACTTGAAATTTTTCCGACAGTCAAATAGCGTTAATTAGAAAAAGAATTTTAATTTAGAATTATTAATTAATCCTACCTTTTTTTTAGCTTATACCTACTGTCCCACTACTGGGCAAAGGCCTCCCCTCTAGTTCGCCACTCCTGTCTAATCAGTGCATGAGCCCTCCACTCTCTATCAGTCGCGTCGCGAAGAGAATCGTAGCAAGTCGAAATCGCTAGCCTCTGCCTACCCCACGGGAAAAAAGCATGATAATGTCTATGTAATATATATATGTCTGGCCTGTGGTGTGGCCCTAGAATAGCACCAACCCATTTCTTCCCGTGGGTGTCGTAAGAGGCGACTAAGGGATTTAAAACACCGGAGGATGGGCAGCAGCATCTTTCCGCGTACTATGCCATCACACTGCGATCGCCAACCTGCCTGCCAAGCGTGGCGATTACGGCAAAACCCCCCATGGATAAAATCCTTGGGGGAGGCCTTTGTCCAGCAGTGGATATCTTTAGGCTGAGAGAGAATATATATATACAAAGAACATATTATAATAATCCACGTGTAGGCACAAACAAAGACATAAGCAAAAAGCCAGTTAATCTTGTGACTAACCGGGCAAAGATCAGATCGATTACTGAAGTTAGTTTGAATGTAATCACTATTGCCGTAAGATATTAATATAGATAACACCGACTGTCTGTCCGTATGTGTAGGTTTATCGATGCATCGATGATTCAATGCGTTGACTCACTCGATTGTTTTATAATCTATTGGCAAATTATTTACATAAATATTGGGGGCATGCTGTATTTTGGCGTGTCATAAAATCTTGAAATGTTAAAGTACTCTTATTATATAGAAACATGTACTGAATGTGAAGTGCACAAAAATCCAAAAAAGGTTTTAAAATGGTGGTAGAATTTGTCTTTTTAGGGTTTCGTAGTCCGACAAGGAACCCTTATAAGATCGTTCCGTCCGTCCGTCCGTCCTAGTCTGTCACAGCAGAATATCTTCTCCGTTTATGGACTGATTTGCATGTAACTTGGTTCGAGGATACTTCACATATAGATCTCATTTTTAAAAATACAAAAAATTAAAATTACCCCTTTTTAAGGGTACCTCCCCATACATGTAAAGGGGGAGGTGAATTATTTTTTTGAGTGCACCCCCTTGTGTGGGGTATCGTTGAAAAGGACTATGAAAATAAGGTAGAGTTTCCATACAACACTTTTTTATCAGCTTTACCATTTGCGAGATCGAGATATAGCCCGCCAACGTCGTTTACACGGTGTCCCCCCCCAGCCCTGTAATTTCTAAGGACCTATTAACTTCAAATCACTCAGGTAAAGAAACATGCGCGGAAACTCTTATTAAAATAAAAATATATACTTTTGTCTTGCAAGAAATGCAAAACAGCGCGGTGCCAAAAATGACTACGGAACCCTACTTTATGCGTGGTCCGACACGCACTTGGCCGGTTTTTTTATTTTGGGACCAAATTGGCGAATTTTTGATTATTTTTCTTCAATGTTTGGCTTTGTTTTAGATCCATTAGATTTTTTAAAAGAGATTTTCTCATGATTCAGATTTTCAGATAGTAGACTCTTAGTATTTTTGGTTAGGTATACTAATTTCTACAGATAATTGTTACAATGACTTTTTTCTGGCCATATTCTTAATAAAACATTTTTATGATGCATGACATACTTTAGAGAACTATAATTCCTGGTAGGTAAGATAAAAACTACTACTTAAAAGTATATAATTTAAAAAAATAAACGTTTTGACTCATTTACTAACACTGAGAATTTCTAATGAGCTTCAGGAATTCTAATGAATGAAATGTTTTGGTTTTACCATATTTTGTATTTAATTTACAGTAGGTGTACTATGTATTTATAAAATCATATTTTCCTCGTTCGTATAAATACATTTTACATAACTAGGTAGGTATGTCGTTTAATCGTGCATTCTATCACGTAGTTATTTGAATGTCTCTTGTTCTGTTGTTTAAAGATGTAACAAAAAGTTGTTGGTCTTCCGTATAAATAAAATAAATAAAGTTTATCCAACTTGTTTAAATGGTTTAATCCAACAAGTTTA
>JAEMBS010000431.1:0-25000 GCA_018467065.1 Ephestia elutella
ATTATTCGCCATTCGCCATCGGACGATAAGCCGATTTCGCCTAACCTCGTTCAATCAGCGTGTACCGGTGAGCAGCCCTGCGCTCGCAGATTTGTGGCCGCGTAGATACGTCCCATTTTTAAATTATGTCCGTTATATATTGCTGCAATCTCGGTTTGGTTCTGAATCGATTGTGTTACTCATGCGTTATGGTTATTTAATTTGTTTTTTTATTTTCTTAAACATAAGTAGAGGCATATCCGCTTAAGAGGAATATCGATTAGATACAGATTAAGATTTGATCTTCGTAGCGTAATCATCACGCTGCATTGCACGCATTCCAAGTTTTGAGACAAACTAACATCCCTTAAAATTTAACTGGAATGTCAGAGTGTAAATTTTACATAACTACTCAGCTATATATATGCTACTAGCTTTTGCCCGCGGCTTCGCCCGCGTGAATTTCCCACGGGAACAGTGCTTTTTCTCGGGATAAAAGGTACCCTATGTCCTTCTCCGTACTTCTAACTATGTGTATGCAAAATTTCAGGAAGATTTATTTAGTAGATGAAGCGTAAAGAGGTAACAAACAAACAAATAAACAAACAAACCAACAAACAAACAAACTCACTTTCGCATTTATAATATTAGTTAGGGTTATCATGCGGTTCGATCGGTATGACGAAATGGTATTAGACACAATTCCTGGGGGCCGATTCCACTAATTACAAACGTAAATGTCGTGTTTCAATTGTGTCTCAAGATCCAAGGAAATTGAAATAAAGTGACAAGATCTCTGTAAGACTTCTATGTTTTATTACGATTTCTTTGGCCTTTGAGACACAATTGAGGCACAACATCTACGTTTGTAATTTGTAGAATCAAGGGCCTGGTAGTTCGATTAATTGAACCAACCGGAAAATAAAGTTCACATGCTCCGATTGGTAGGACAAACGTAGTAGGACCACGTGGCCAGAGCGTAAAATTTTAAATTGATTTTATTTTAACCAAGTTTCAAATTTAGAACTATTATAATTCTTAAAATTTTTGCAGATTTTTTTTAGATTTCAGGGTAGTTAATATACGTAGAGCACAGATCTTAAAAGTACCAATATCCCTAACTATTTTCAATCTTAAAACAGTTACCTACTCTTGTCTAACTCCTGTATTTCATTTTATTTCTTTCAAATACTTTGGTTGACTGGAATAAATCCCTTTCTGGGATAAATCCGCCTTTGTACGCCTCTCTATTTGTTTCGCTTTTTTTTGTATTTTTCTTATGTGCACGTGCAATATAGAGTTAACAAACGGTCCCGTTGCTGGAAAAAAGTATCTACCTACTTCTAGTGAAACTATTTTTAAGAGCAGCTTGCTTTTGCCCGCTGTTTTCTAAATAAGCCCGTATTATTATCCCTCGGCTACGGATTTTTTACGATATTTGCATTTATAAATAAGGAAGTTAGGGTGAAAGCACATTTCTAGGTCTATAGGGATTACCGTTCAGATTGGAAGTAAAGAAAGAAAAAACAATCCCGGCCGATGATATCCCAGCTCTATCCCAGATACTGCTGCCCGACATCTGATGACTATTTCATTGGATATTCATTCGGTCCGTGTTATTAAGTGGACTTTCTTATATTGTTTCTTTATTTTATTATTCAGTTTGAAAAGTTTAAATTTTGTTTTATTTAGGTAGGTATCTAAGTATTTAACAAATTGATGTACAGTCCCCCGACTGTACATCAGGTACAGTGTAGGTTTTTCCTGCCCCCGCAGGTAAAACCGACCAAGCTCACTGAATCCTATCTCGGGGTGGTTCAGGGGGGTTAAAACGGCCACTTTGATGAATCAGAAAATGATCCATTTCTTATTTCCTAAATATTGAAAAATTTACCTTATCATACCAAACATAAGGTTCATTTTTCAATATTTAAGAAATGAAAAAAGGATCATATTCTGATTCATAAAAGCGGCCATTTTAAGCCCCCAGGTTTATTTACCCTCAACTGTACACGTAACAAGATACAAATGCGAAATAGAAAATTGACAATGGCAATTCAGTACATACTTAGATGCTATTGTTTTAGGTATTCAGTTAAGACGATATGTAGTTAAATTTGGTAGATCTATCTGTCTGTGCTACTATTACGTACACAATAAAAGATTTTTCCAATCCGACTTTCAGTTCCAAAGATTTATTTAGGAGAAGCAATCAAAGAGAGTTCAAACAATCGTTGAAATTTACTTAGCTACCTCTGATGAATTTCCACGAATAAATGAAAAATAGAAGTTCTTTTATTTTATAAAAAGCTCTACTTTTTACTACTTTATATAGCCTTTGTTATTACAGAGAGTATTATTTCTTTACAATTTTACAAAAGATTTTTAATAGGACTCGACAAAGACATTGTATGTTTCAAAGCAACAATATTGTAAATTCTATTTTCCAGCTTGAAAAATGTTACGTAAGGTGTCTGCTAAGTTGCTGGGCGCACGCCATTGCAGCCTCAGCCACCTTTCTTGTTTATTTCTGTTTCCCAGGTGCAGGTTTAGAGCACGGATATGAATTTTTATATCTAAAGCCCTTCATTACTTCGTCTTAGGTTGGCTTGTATTTTCTTGGAGCAAATATTAGACTAAAGCGGTAAACCCCTCTGATGAGAATATTTAATCAACTGGAGTACGAAAATCAGCGTTTTTAGCAGTCGTTTCTGTGACTTTCTTAATGCCTATCATCAAACTGGGAACAACTTGACAAAATATTTCCCGTGGAACTCGAACCCGCGACATCTGGGTCCATCTAGACGCTCAAGGGCACTTAGGCAAATGGATCTATCTACTTCAATAACTAACAGAAATAGCTACATAATCTTAATAAAGAAATCTGATAAATATTACTTTAATTTTCTTGAAATCGATATAACTTAACCAACTTACAAAGACTGAAACATTTTTCTTGTTAAGTATTTTAAGTTATGAAAGGATCTGCCTAGCTAGTTTAATACTGAGTAAACATTTTTTTTATATTCACAGCTGAGAGCAAAAGAATCGCCAAGATTAAGGTTTACTTATTAAGTTTACAAAACAGGTTTCATTAATCTTAGTTTCATAACTTGAGGCCTCTTTGTTTCTTTCAGCGGCGCAGAGTTAAAAATACCGAATGAACAGAAGTATTTTCAAATTTATTTTTGTTATGCCCTTTATAACACAACATGTTATAGATGAACTATATAGCTATACCCGCGTCTCCGTCAGCGGCAAAAAGTATAAGTCATCTGGTTTACGACTTTTCATACAAACTTTCTACTCATATTCCAGCCCTTTGAGGGCAAAAAAACAGCTATATTTGATCTCATGTCTTCTAGATGTCACATAGCCTATGTAAGCCGAGATAACTTTTGGGATCTAAAGATACACATCTTGCAATCTGACAAGTCGTTAAGGAATAAACTCGTAAACATACATGGACCCTAAAATCTTAATACTCTTTTTTTGGGCAATAGTGTAAAAAGGAAGTTCTACAATATCAGCTATAGCAAATCAGAATATGAAATTTGCGATTAAGAAATGAATATTCTGTAACGACTACATTTTGCGTTGGATTCAGTATGAAATGGCTTTAATTAAGATATCATGGGAAATAAACCTCTCAACTCAGTGAAATATTAGACAGGAGCTCGACTGGATTGGATATTTTTCTTTGTGAAATGTTCAACTTTAATTTGAATGAAAACATAAGTCCATTAATTTTATTAAAAACAAATTAAGAATACTTAGAAATTAGAATATATAATTAAAAATAATATGAATAATGATGAATAAGCATGATAATTAATTAAGACATTATATTTAAATAACTTATTTAAATAAACGCATTAAGATATTTGCGTATGATGAGGTTAGATCTCATCTCCTAAAATCAGACGTGAATTTTAATGATTACCTAATTGTTGAAAATCCTACTATGACCGTGAAATTATTTGAAAATAGATGTTTTTTGTTTCGATGGTTTTTACTCTTTTGCGCTAAAGCTACTGGACGGATTTTAATGAAACTTGACACGCGGGTAGAACGAAACCTCTAATAACATTTAATCCAAAAATAAAAAATAAAATCTGTTAATTCCGAAACTCACGGGAGCCTAGCTCCGGGGCGCAGCTAATAAAATGTAAATAAGACAAATTTCGTATTTTTACTTCTTTAATTACATAGAAACCCACTTACTCAAGTAATATATCATACAAAACGTATCAAAAGATATATTTAATTACTAAGAAATTATTACAGTTATCTACAAATGTTTCCTTAAAAAGTAATTAGTAAGGTACGCCCCTATCTATATACAAAATTTTCTATTCATATAAATACGTTATTTACAAAGCTTTACTGGTTACATTGTAAATTACTATGTACTTTTATTACATCTACGTCAGTGAACATTACCTCACCGTTTCGGAACACGCAATGGCGCGGCGAGCTCAGAAAACTTTACAAGAAATATAACTTTACAGTTTTCGTGTTTCCACAAAGGCTATAAATCCCGACATTCTGCTTTCTCTGGACAACTCACCCACTCGCGATATAGTTTATCACGGCAACTACAATAACGCACTTATGTTACACAGTTCAGTTCACTGGGAAACTTTTGATATATTTTCACTTTACAGTTCACATTTCATAACTTGGACGTCTTGAATCACGTTTAGCTCTATTGATTAACCGACGTATGGGAAAGGAGCGAATGGCGCGGGGAAGTACCCCGGGAAGCCGGCGCTGGCCGCCACCGGCACCGAAGACGTTACGTACGAAGTCAGAACAGTGGGCACAACTTTAGTTGTAAACAATGTCGTGTACACTGTCTTGGCGCCGAAAGTCAGTTTTAGAACTTGACTGTCCGTGGCAGTAACTTCTGTGTTCAAAACAACAGGCGTCGAAGTTACTGAGAACTGCTGCTGAGGGAATAGAGGGTTAATCGGCTGCAATGGGAGCGCTGGAAGGCTACTTGTGCCCACTTCATATTCCGTTTTCGTTACAGTAGCCACTGGCCTGGATATAGTACTTTGAATTGTGTTCTTTCCATCGAAAACAGGTATTACATGCGATTCATAAACTGTCTCGTATTTCAATATGGGTTTAGATGTTGTCACTACATTTGGAATTTGTGCAGCTGCCGCTGGGTTAAGAAGTCTCAAGAGAGCCAGTTGTTGTGCTTGTTCCGGCGTCAATGCGGGCGTGGCTGGACTAGGAGCTTCTGTTACTTGATTTGATTTATTTTGACCATGTGCTTTCTTTAGTCTCAAGTGGTTATCCGGTAATCTATATTTGTCCACTTCTGCCAGATCAAATTCTGATCCAACATTAGCAAGATCTAAGTCAGATGGAAATACGCGCCTCGGCACTCCCTCTTCGTCTTCGTTACTATCTCCAAAATCAAGTTCTAAGTGTAGCTCGGAACCAGCCTCATCAAGGCGGCTATTGAATTCTTTAAGAGTTTTGCTTGGAATAAATTGATAAAAGTCCATTGGAGGCAAAGTTTTGGTAGCAGTTACAAATCTTGTCACATGATACGTCTGTATAAAAGTAATGCTACTCGTTATGTTGACATCTCGTACGACAGGTAAAATATGCGTTTTTAGCATATTTTGTGTAGTACTGAATGTTTCTGTAACAGTTTCTAATGGTGGGGTTTCCATGTCTGATGATAAAGTAATGGGCGGTAATGTCGCAATACTTGAATCGAGCAAATTATGGTCTTTTCCATAAGGCGATGCAGTAGCTAATATATTTTCTGTCAATGGTTCATTGAGAGAGCTTTGTGAATTAACAACTAAAGTGGGTTCTATGCGTTTTTCTATTGTAGAAGTAACTGTAATAATGCGGGTATTCTTGACACGCCCAACCTGCAAATAAAATAAATAAATAATTTTATTTAATTCTACCCACTTACGTACTAATTAAATTATATCTGTTAGAGAATGGGAGAGGCTTATATTCAACTGTAGACTTACTCTCGATACTCGACTCTTACGATCGATAGGTTAATTATATTAAATAAAATATTATTAATAATTAACCTATCTGTTTCGTAATTTTAATATTATTGTAATTAATTAATTATAAACGAACCTGGAAAGTGTAAGGAGACTTGATTGTAGCAATTTCATAATAAACATCTTTGAAATCTGCAGGTGTCGATATTTCTACTTTAAGGGTTTCGACTGGTGGTGGTTTTTCTATAGAATTGTCTTCCGTATCATTTTCAAGAAGTGTACCAAGGCCACTCTGTGATCCTGACAACTCCAGGTCATTGTCAGACCTAGCTTGAGGAGAAAGTTCATTAGATTGTGGGTCGTCTAGTAGAGGATTAGGATTCGGTGTAGTCTGGTCATCATCACCAGCCATCTTGCGTATAGTCACTTTTGGTTTGGGACTGGTTTTATACTGCCATCGTCCTGAGCCTGGAGAACGATTCAATTTGAATTTATAGATACTACTCGAAACAGAAGGAGTAACTTGTTCAACTGGAGTAGCTTGAACGCGAGGTTTAAAACCACGTCTTGATTGGTTATCATTACTTGACGGAGTTAGAGTGGTTTTGTGACCAGAATTCCTGTTATTCTTTCTTCTGTTGGAAAACGATGATGCTGATGGTTCACTGAAAACAGAGACGGTTGCCAGTTGAGGAGTGTTTGATCGTCGGCCATAACGTGTACTGAAAATAAGAACAGGAAAAATAGTTTTATCGTCGACAAAACGTGATATTTAAATTTAATTCATGGAATATAAGTATGCCATGCAGTAAGCGGCATGTTGCGTTTAGAAAATTAATGGAATTGATGAGTTAATAATTATGTGTCTATTCTGCGCAAATGAATCACGTTAAATGTCGGCAATAATTCGATATAGCGGCTTTTTTCATAGAAAATAAAGCTTTTGTTGTTAGTCCTGTTTTTATCACTATTTATAAATATTTACCTTTGAGAGCGTTGAGATTGGGAAGAATTCCTGTTTTTATATTTCTTACTTTGAACTGGAGGAGAGCTGTCATGATTATCGATATCTTGGCTGCTTTGTTGTTTATGGCGATTTTTAAATGAACTTCCATTGCTTGAATGTCTGCGAGTAGTTTTACTATTAGTTTCGTCATCGTTTAACGAAGGTGTAGGCTCCAGATTATATCTGTTCTTACTAAATCCTCCTGGTGCAGCTGTTTTTAAGATTCTATTTGTTGGACTTGGAGAAATTTTAGCTCTATGACCATTCGCTGGTAGTATTTTTGAATTACTGTTTAGAACTTGCGCGTATTTTCCAGATATAAATGTTCCTATAACACTAGTTTCATGTACTGTTGTTAACCCATCTTTAACTATGGTACCTCCTAAAGTAGTAACAAGACCTATAGGATGTTCATCATCTTCAGGAGGTGGAGTTGGTTGATGTGGTCTGTGTTTGTGTGCTTGCTTAGGTTTTGGTCCATGTGTCTTTGAGGGTCGAATGTTTATAACTTTATAGGTCTCTTCAACAAACTCAGAAGGTTGGCGTGATAGAAAATCATACTCTGGCTCTCCTATGTTATTATTAGTGATTAGAATTGCAGGCTCTTCTTCAGCTTGGCTAGATTTTATTTCTACTACACTACTTAATTTGGAGTTAATAATTGACGGTGGAGGACCTTGCTTAACTTCAACTTTGCTGCTTACAATATTGGTAACGCTTTTTATTTCTGGTTTTGGTTTCTTGGCTTGAGAACTTTGCTTATTAGATTTTTGTGTTGACTTTGGAGGACTACTTTCTACAATTTTAGATGGTCCAGCGAAAACTTCTACTTTTGTTATAATTTGTTTTTGTTCACTTATTGGGGATTTTGGCACATTAGGGGCTATGTCATCTTTTTTAGGTGGGGAAGATACGACTGTAACAGCACTGGATATGACTGCGGGAGCTGCTGGCTTATTTGTCTTGTCTTTGTCTGATATTTTGCTTGGTTTGATAGCTTCTGGTTTGGCAGAAGTAACTGATGGAGGGGGTGGTTTGGTTTCAATGATATTCTCTTGTACAGACTTTTCAGTTTTAGGTGGTTCTGAAAAAAATAATACAGTCATATTAGTAATTGGAAAAATTATATTAACTACTGTAGTTATTATGTTTTTTGTATATTATTAAGCTAGGAAAATCGCCTTAAATGCTTGAGTTCGTATATCGATCGATAAAAAAAAAATTGGGTCCCATGCTTTAAATGTGCCTTCTAGTACTGAAGTACAGAAATTGTTAGTGTTGTTCAATATGAGAGATACCTTATTATAGTTCATAAAATAATGTCTAATATTAGTAACTGATTAAAGTTAAGAAAGGGTAGCTAACAATATTTATTTTAAGGAAGAAATTCTGATCAGGACCTGGTGGTGGGGCGGACTGCGGCGAGAAGACCATGACGGTGTTCCCTATGGTGGTGGTGAAGTCGAGGAAGCCGTACACTGTCTGAGTGAGGAAGTTGTTGCCGGCTGCCGCTGGCGCACTAGGCTTGAGGGGCACTCCATCGTACACCGGTCCGTCGGCAGATATTACACTACCTGTAATATAATGGAAGTAAAGTAAGTAAATATATATAGTTTATATGGCAAGTTAATAAATCAATGAGAGGTACTGAGGTATATATTTTGGGATATGAAATATTTTTTTTATATTTGCTTTTCCTCAAATGATGTGGAAATTTTAATCATCCGTGTTTTGTCTACTAGGTAAAAAAAATTGTCTATCAAAATATCATTAAAATAGTAATGTTTACTTTAATACGTTTTTCGTTAACATTTTAATGTTAACGAAATACGAAGTCACACAAAAAAAATCAATGGAAAGCTACACTACGGCGGCACTGCTAAGATCTCATTTTCGTCACTCAGAAACACCTCTATACATACGATCATTGTAAACCTATATATGTTTGGTATTTACGATAACCAGAAGCACTTAAGCATAACATATCCTTCGTACTATCATTCGAGTGAGGAAATGATAGGCGAAACGAAACGCCGCGAGGATTTCTTGTAGCGCATATATTTTTATGTCAAGTTCAGTTACGAGAGTTTTATGTAAAAAGCTCCCGGCAAAATGTACAGATAAAGAAGAAAGCCAGTAACGACGTTACTTCGGTACCATTGGGCCCCAAATGATGTGTGATAGTGCCTTCATATGGGAAAGAAGTGTTTGGAAACATGTCATCGGCGAGATACGGCCACTGTTCAGCTAATGGCCTGTGATGTTGTATCAACATGTACTGATAACATAAGCACCTAAATACTTGTTCAATGTTGCTAAAATGTTCCGAATGAAAGACACATGTCTCGTAAGATTGTCGAAGTTCGCGTTATTTCTGCTTGAGTGAAACCCAAAGATAATAATGTCTGTGAAGATCGTTTTTAGCTATTGTGTATCATATCTGTGTTATGGCCGTTTTTGTGCATGGTGTACTGAATGAAATGATTCAAATCATACACACACCCATCATATTTCTGATATATTGGCAACTAAATCAATCAGTAACAGATTGCAAATAGCGTGATACTTTCAATTTACACTATGTAAATGCTATCTATCAGTTTACATTAAGAGCCCGCCCTAGGCTAGCGAAAACTAAGATTTTCCCCCGCTACCCGCTACCCAGCTCGCCCGCACGCATCCAATCCGCGTTCTAGACAAATGCTCGCGGGGTCGCGGGCGGCGCGGCGGCTCAGTGGTGGATGGTTAAAGCATGCGGACAATTATACGTAATATTTTTTTAAAAGCTTTTAAAAAGATATTTAAAAAAAGTAAGTAACATAAGCCCTGCCTTATCTATAGAGTAATTTATACAAAAATTTTCAATCTTAATTTTAATGTATTACTTGAATAATAGCAGTTTAAAGTGTTAATTATAGGTGATTTGGAGGCAACTTCGCAATTTTTTTCTATCGAGAAAATTTTATGCAATCGTGTTTTTGAGTAACATAATCCCTCGTGCTAGTCCTGAAGTTTGCTATATCTTAATTTTACAGTCAGTTTTACATTAATATAGAAATTACAGACGATCATGTGAAGCAATCTGGCCTAGTACGGGCCCTTAAGTAGAGGAAATAGAGGCACGTATAAGTTCAAAAATCAAACATTTTCAGTCAAATTCTTAAAAGTTTATAATGATCTAGTTCTTACTATACACCTGTAAAAAGCAGAAGCATAAAAATATCTGTTTGCAGATCGCGTGAACGGTTGCGTCGCATTTGTCATAAAATCACAACATTTATTATGTTCTTCCGGCTTGCACTGCGTTTTGACAAACGACGTTCGCGGAAATTGATTAAACTTTGACACGTGTAGATTTATCGGGGAAAACACCGCGATTTTACTGATGTGGGTACTATTTTAAGTCACTCCTGTGGAGTTTTATAAGCGAATTTTGGCACACTGGCGGAGAAATTATAACATATTGGCAAGTATTTGGCTAAATTACTTCTATTACAAGTAACTTCGACTTTCGTTTTACTTTAGTAGGTATTGTAAATAATGTCTTCAGAATTTTTTTTATTGAATTTATAATCTCTACTCTACTACTGTATGATTTTATGAATAACTGTATGAATTGTATGACTTTCTTTAGCTTAGTTTAGTAAGTAAAAATGTTTAAAAAAGACTGGGAAATCAAGATTGATTGCTACAAGTAAATATTAGGATTTCCATATTCATCCTACATTTAATCATACTAAGATGTGTAAGATAAAATGAAATTTATAGTCCATTCGCGTATTCGAAAGTAGGTAACAAATTCAGGCGAGTCGTGTCGCTATATCCCCGTTAGTGCCAGCCCATTTGCGCACAAGTGGGCCGAAATAGTCCACCTTAGATACGGATCGGGAGCTCAGCCCTCGAGCTGCGTGTTTTCAATTACTCCTACCCGACTTTTCTATATTTTTCCATTGAAACTTTTATTGCTACCCGCCCTTTTGGATAAAGTTTTATAATCTAGTGTTTTATGGCAGTGGGGCCGTGGATAACTCATGCAGATAATTTGCTGCGAGAAGGGTTAGTTTTTGGACGATTTGTTTTAATCTGCGACTGTCACTTGTCTATAGAAAAATCTAGATAGTAACAACTTTGAGCGTATAATATAATACCTACTAGCTCTACTGGGAACCTTCATAAAATCTGGTTTGTCAAATAATGCGTGGCCTGTGTATATTATTGTATGTAGATTTCTATGGGTACTTACATAAATGGGCGGAAACCGCCAGAACGAGGAAGAGTCGGGGATCCATCGCAGGAGAGTGACGTCAAAAGCTGGAGGTTAAAGTGCGCAGGATTGAGGACGCATGCTGGATAGCCTGCTTTCACGGACTGTCTGAAACAAGTGAAATATATGTTTAAATATTGACGAATATGTTTCTAATTTTTCTCTCATATAGCTAGTTTGTCCACTAATTCATGTTCGATTTAACCCTGGAGCTGGAGTGAAAGCTGAAATTTGGCTGCTGCAAGCAGAATTTCAAGAAACAATGAACACTCTCTGAATCACAAAATCATACAAATTTTCTGTTGATCAGTGCCTGTTGAAAAATAAATTATTCCGCATTGAAACAAAAACGTCGATACAATAACTATTCAATTCAAACGAACCGAAAACACATGAATAAACTAAAAGCTGTGAGAAACCAATACAATTTGGGGGTAATGAATAGGAAAACTCGTCAATGCGCCGGTAAAATAACATAATTATGTTAATCTCTACACAAATGAATATACAATCAGGTGGTTCGCTCCAGCGAGGGACAAAATAATCACTCGATATGCAAAATGGCAGCAGCGCGTGGTCGCGCCTCTCATTTCGGCGGTCGGACATTTCAGTGCACAAAACCAATACGGCTTTCAACATAAACATGTTTGCAGACTCGCCCGTTACCTCTATAAATTATTACTATTCCAATAATACTAGGTAGTATTATTTTAATTGAACGGCAGAGGCATGCGGGCCCTGATATGAAGATAATTAAATAGCTACAATACAGTTTCGTTCGGTCGATTGCAGACTATTCTCTACTCATCATTGTAATTTTGTTATTTGCTGTCCATTCATTTGAGACTGAGCATATGTAGGACAGTACAGTAATTATTGGTAAGTATAGACATAATTGAAGTCAATTTTCTTATCGATATAAAGTTTGATGATGGTAAACAACTTGTAAATTTAGGAGGAGGAAAATTTACCAACTTATTTGATAAAAGAGATTTCTATAAATGGAAACATATAGCAAGTATTCCAATTCCAAGTATATCATAAACATTTCGGTTTCACATTGATAAAATTCTTACTTTGCTATTATTATTCAAATCTCGCTACATTTAAGTCTTTAAGAAATAAGTTTTAAGATTATACGGTATACTATTTCTCTTTCTTACTACAAAAAAGCCTTTTTAAAAGACAAATGGAGTTAAGGATTCGTTAACGCACTTGTCTGTAACGCTTACATTTGCGCGAATGCAGCCTCCAATCGGAACTCAGGGCATTCGGCTCTGAATGCGCTATGCAAGTGGACTGTAGGCACAATAGATGCCAATCTAGCCGGGAATTTGCTTGGATGCCATCACGGCACGCTTACATGCAGCGGCATTAGTGGCGTCACATCGGAGCTATTATTGAATTACGTCAGCGAGCAATTTCGGACATAAGCTGTCAAGGGGCTTTGGTGATATTTAGCAGAATACTTCATATAGGTCGGAATATGATTACAAATTAATTATAGTGACGGGGAACTAGATTGACGTCAATATCATATTCTTAATGACACAAGCAGCTAAGCATTTAATTTTCATTAGCGTTTAGTGTCAATCATATGTTAGGTACTCAAATATTAAAGCATTATAAATGAAGCTTCATTTAAAAGCTCAAACTTTACAAGATACGACATCTAAGTATTAGGATAAGGTGCACCTAGCTCTCTAAACACTTCTGATGATAAAATCCTTTTGTAACTTAAATAATGAAAATTTTGTGCTAACGATTCAGTTATGTAATAAATAATAATAAATATTTCAAAAATAAAGGACTAGTTATAGATTAATAGAATAAGGCTGAACTTAGAACATGTACATCTTAGACATCTTAGTTGTGTATATTCTGGATGCATTTCTTCTGCATCACTAGAAATCCAAATAAACGCCAGATCGTAAGCATAAGTACATATCCCTGGGTAGCACAAAAGACGCCATCGCCGTTGAAAGCGGCCCTTTGATGGGCACAGGACAGGGCGAGACTGAATGTAGTGTTTGCTTGCGAGATGGCGGTGATGTTTGTGGATAGTTCCAGGAACCATTCAGTTAAGAAGACGCAGACAGTCAGCAAATAAAAAAAAATCTTAAATTGAAACACGCCATATTAAAAAAAACGGAACAATGAAGCTTCTACCAAGTAGAATTTTGACAGACACGTTGTAAAGAATTTAATTGCTGTGGTTGAATTATTACCCGAAGATCGATTCGTGAAAACAATTTATCAGCAAAATACGAAATAAATCCTTCTAATGGTGAAGTAGTTTTTAATAATGAAGTGCTTCCCATTTAGGTATATCTGTAGTCGCATCAAAGCCATTGAAGGTTATATTATGGCTTTGAGGAACTTACAATCATACATAAAAGTAAAGTCATAAAACCTATTAGATTTAATAAAGTGTAGGCGAGTGAATTTTGGTGTTTTCAATTTTACTTCGTGTAGGCTTTTCAACCTACGATTTATAATTATTTAGCGCTGTCATATACATGCAATATAAGTGATAATGATAGTATTGTTAATCATTGGTGTCAATGACGATACAGGCGAGAAGCTTAATAACTCTGAGCTTTTAGCTATTAAATTTATCAATTTGAGATTTCAACCAATTTTGTTGTCAAACCTAATAAGGTGGTAAACTTATAAGACAGATCTAGTTTCAGATGGCACGTACAATCTAACACTATTCAGTTGCACTACCACATTTTAAGTCTGGCACATAAAGTTATTTACTCGATATAGACTTCCAACACAAAAAGCCATGCAACCAGAGCCTTATATAGAAGCTGCAGACCAGAAATATTGTATTAGTATGACTACTAAAATAGGTATTCTATCTTGTCTTCTTGAATTGCTTATAGATAAAGTTTTAATATTAATTCACATAAACATTTATTTTTGTTTTAACCAATAGCACATGCCACTATGTCACTTCAAGCATTTCACTCGATACATACGTCCAACAACATGGCGATCCTGTAAGGATTCGAACCTGGAATCTTTTGATTCCATGCAACGTGGGAAGTATGTGTCGAGTGAAACGCCTTGAAATCTACTGACGTACTTTTGGCAAACATAAGAAGGTATAAATGTTAGTTAGGTTGGTTATACGTTAAATATTAGGTACAGTTTGCTGCAAAAATATTGATACTTCCGTTTTGTTTGCCGTCTCTACTGTATCTTTCCCTACTCTCCCCAGTCTGACCAAATAGGTACAGACTGGTATATCCCTCTATTCAAACAAATTTTAATGAGGCGTGGTGGCGCGTGCCTCGCCTCGCCTCAACCATCCTCTGCCTCGTCTCATATCATTTATCCATTGTGTATTCCGATATTGCATTCTGCAAATTGCATCGCTTCTTTATACGTATTCAAAAACTTCAAAATCGCCATAATAGTTTAGCTATATTCCAAAGACATTTCAATTAATAAGTCCGTAATGTAGAAAAGGAACAATAATTTTAGAATTCAATGAGGGTTAGTAGTTATAATATCAAACTTTACGACTTAATTAAAATACCGGTAGATTTTATTAATGTGTTCCATAAGCATTATGTTATGTAACGCAAATATTTCGCGATACCAATAATAAAACACGGTTCATATACGTTGATTCATGTAAAATATCGCCATAATAAAACACCGAAAATAAATTTATGGAACGAGGATCTCTTCCATAACCAGTCACTGTAAGTATGCGTTATTATAGGAAAACGTTGCCAAAGGCATTTTTGGGGATTCTCACAGCATAATAGTACGTAAAGCAGGATTTTCAATAATGTTTTACGATGTTCTATTCAATACTGAGAGCGTAAGCCTCTTTTGAGATTTCAAGGAGCCTTTATAAAGGTTCTAATCCGCGATTTGAGGCGCGGGTGGATGGGACGCGACAATACATCAAGAAAACTGCGACGTTTATGACAGATCGTTTGAGCATATTTACACTAATGCTCAAATAAAAATGTTGTTTTAGAAACAAGTACAGATATATTAAAATTATAGGGCATTCTTATTATTCTCAGCATTCCGTGGGTTGGGTTGTTTCTCGTAAATCATAAAGAGATTTTTATGGTTCAGAAAATGTTATTTTCTAAGTTTTGTATGTTGTGGTCATTGTGGCTGTACAGTACATTATTGTATCTATCTCTATCAGAGACTTTGCACTTGTTTTAAGATATAACAGCAACGCAAGCATAACAGCAACAAAGTAATCAAGTTCAGATTTGATTTATCGAATGGAAATTGCAATCAGTATAACATGGGTGGCAGCTGTTTATTTCTTGTCAGCTTGTTAGGTTTCAATAGGCATTAGAATGTGATCAATGACAAAAGGTAGACTCGGCGCCAACGCCCGCCATTCGTTTGCTACCCTCACCTATACAGAGTGTGTATTGAATTGAAAGTTACGCAAATATCGGGACAAATAACTCTGGAGCAAAACATATTCGGGTGTAAATCCTTCGATTTCTATACGTAAATATTTGGCGATCCGTGTTCGTAAACTCCAGACGAATGTTCTCGTATAATTTATGTTGGCAAGCGTGCCTATTGTCGGACAAACAACGGTTCGTGGCCAAATTTATATTCCAAGTTTTGGCGAGCGCGGGCTGGCCGCAGAAATGCCCTTTCGGTCGGGACCGATAGAGAACTTACCCGGCGTCCTACGTTGGCGGCAGAACGCTTCACATGCAACAAAGCAGCGAAGCGCAGCGCGCACCGGCTATGTGTAGATGTCAAATAGTCTACTTATCCAAATATCCAATAGCGACATAGTTCTATCACGAAATGGGCAACGTGAGAGTTCAAGCGATTAAAGGGGTATGACGTATGACGTACATATTTGTGGCTTAAGTTGGCAGCGTTGTCGCGTACAATTGTCGTGTGAAGCACGGCGTTGCATCGCGCCGCATTTGTCGCATTTGAAGTCCACGCAGGTCAGGGTGTTACTGAGCAAAACTGATACAAATGAGTGGAAAGCCGGAGGTTTCTTTGTTTGTCTGAAGTTTTGTTTACGACCGGCTGAGGGATGTGTAGCAGGATCTGTTTCAATATAGTGAGAGGATACGGGCTTTCGCAGTCTGCGCGGAATATTATGTTAAGTAAACAAGCTTTCGAAGGCGGCCACTCGTGAGTTGTTTGTTGAGACTGTCTTATGGATTCTATTTTATCAAAGTATGTACTACTTATGGTTTAATATTTTATTACATAATATGTAAATGGATGTATTTTATGATCTTCTATAAAGAAGGAGTTTGTCGATGAAAAAATACACAGGTAATCAGTAAACGTTCAAAAAGCAGTGGTTGATTGAATCTCGCGCCCGCGACGGATTTGCATTTAAACGAGTCGTAAACAAAATGAAAATCAGATTTTGAACATCAACAGTTGCTGTTTAAAATTCTCCGAGGCGCCCGAGTGGTGAATCCAACGGCGTCTGAATCCAAATCGGCTGACAAATAATATGTCCGGGACATTATTGAACGCGCGACGCCGCTACACGTTCATCATGCAAGTAATTTCAGCGTTGGCACAAATTTATTGGAGAATTAAACTGTATTACCATTTTATTCACATCAGGGCCCCTGAGCCGTAACATTTAACGATTCAATTTTCTTTTGGCGGAAAAATATGAAAATTTCTAACGGAGTTATGCGAATTTGAATCTCGTACACCTGTGGGTCAAGCAGACTTGCTATTTTTTGAGTCGGCAACTAGCGATTTTTTATCAACATCAAAGAACGCAAGCATTTGAGAAGCAGCATCAATTTAGAAGTTGCCTAAAAATGTTCTACTCTCTTTCGGTGATTTATTGAAACTATTCAAGAGACATTTTATTATAAATCCATCCTAAATCCTAATACAAAAAGCTGAGGAATATTCTCATTTGTTTGTTGACTTTGTTTCGCTAATCTTTAGACCACTTATATTGGAATAAATCTTGTTGAGTGTGATAGCCAAGCCAAAATGTCAAAGGAAACTTGATATTGTTTAAGTTAACAAAAAAATCTTGGATCTGCTATTGCATAAAATATCGAATGCGCTCGTCTTTGCAGTTTAAGTGTGCCGAGGTCTCGAATCAGGTGCATTCGGATCACGTCAAAGTAGTAAAATAATAAAAGTTTATCCTCCACGTCAACGTTTTGAATAAAATGCAAAACGTGTCTGCGGGATGCAGCTGGAGCGGCTCGGCCGGCTCCGTGCGGTATAAACCGGTATAATCCTGTTTGAACGTTCGTCAATGGCGAATGTGACCCGGATGAAGGACCCTGTATGTTTTATCTACTATCTGAAGATTTAGAATAAGGGTAAAATTAAACAATTTATTCGGTAAGTAGTGGTAAGTAGATTTATGAATTTCGTTTTAGGCTTAGATTGCACTAAAAATATTTTGGAATATTCTCAAAGTGTAACGCTGTATGTAGGTATATGTATAAAATAATTTGTTTTCTTACAGCGGTTAACTCAGAAGATGTTTAATGGAACTCTTCAATAACTACGAAAAGATTGGGGAAAATAATAAGAGAGCCCAAATTTAAAAGTCTTACTATAAGAGAGCCCAAATTTAAAAGTCTTACTAGTACAGTAAGACTTTTAAATTTGGGCTCTCTTATTATTTTCCCCAATCTTTTCGTAACGTCATTTTCTAAGAAAAGAGTACATTGAGTAATTACTTTTATTCGTATAGCAATTCGGCGCCGCCACGTATCTGTTTCCAGACAACAACAACTAACAAAATACATAAAGGACAGAATTGTAACATTTGTGGTCAAACTAGAATTGACACTATTGTGTTAAGCTAAGTGATGTTTCATTTCAACAAGTTTCACTATTTATTGATGTTGTTTTCATGGATATTTGTTTCTTCTTCATGAATACATACTGCTTGCTACATGATTCATTTATGATCCATGTAGCCAATATAATTTTCTGATATAAAACAAGGAAAATGAAGATAAAAGAGCTTTAATTCGTGTACCTCTATTAAATTTTTTATTAATCAACAGCTCGTTGATAAGTAGGGGAAAATCTTTCTGTTTTCTTTTCATTTTTGCCTATTCTCACATAAATGCTTGCTCCCGTATATTTTTCCCATTGTTAGTCTTCCACTACAGGATGACAATGGATGGCGTCGTTTGTAAGATAGCGAATGTTAGTGGAGACATTACGCCTTGCCAAGGGGATTAAGACGTTCTTACACAAATGAAGACGAAGGTATTTTATGACTCACTAAAATAAACGGAACTAGGAAAGGACATGAAAAATTCCATACTTCCTCGTGGTGAAACTTAGTATACCTACAAGAATGCATTTTCTTGTAGGTCTGCAAAGTGTGACCACGCTAATTTGCATTAATAAATATTGTAGGTACGAGATGCAGTTTAGCTATCGCAGCCGCGGGCAATAGCTAGTTTGGTCACATTAAAAGAAAATGATTTCAACCATATATCATTATTTATGACATGTAACCAGGAAATGTTACGTGCTTTCTCGGGGGCGTAAGGCTAATCTATCTTTCACCCAGGCTGGTTAACACGCATATTTTGAGGTAAACGTGTACTGCATCGGATTGGCTAAGTTCGTAAGCCCCCGGGTGACTTCCTAGACACGAACAGAATAGTGGTATTTCTGTTTGTCGATAATTTCGTAAGCGATCACCATCTTGAGTGAGTCATGTTCATGAGAGGGCGCGCCGACCTACAGCAACAATAGAACTAAGACTTGATTTAATTTGAGTAGAAATGTACAATAATTTTGGCCATGGATTCCTCCCCCGTGGGAATTGCTGCAAACCAGCACTGTACATAATAAATGATTATGTACACTTTTAATCAAGATTCGATAAAATTGATTTCACGAACGAAGAAACTTTACACTAGGTAGTACTTTCAATGAGAATCCTATCATTTGCAGGACAAAAACTGATCCAAAAAAGGTGCGTGCATGTAGCGTCATATATTATAACAAACAAGGCCTTTTTTTACTCGTAAGGTGATTGAGTTGGTCGCATAGCAACTTTGGACTCGGATGATATTTTCTGATATCTTTTTAATAAATTCTACTGAGGCTATTCACAGAAAGGATAAATCCTGGGACTACGCGAGCTTTTTTATTTTTTCGGGATTATTGTCCGATTTTCTATAAGGTCTAAGTAGTATATTTATAGAATTATAAGGGTTTCGGGATGAAAAATCGCATTAGATAAGACTCGTTTCTAGGAAAATACAAAAATCCAAGCTTGAAAGCAAAATAAACTGGAAAAAATGTTTCAAAGGATTAATCTCAGAAAGTATGTACCAGTAGAGTAGGATTATTAATAGTATAGGAGGCTATTTATCTGTGTTAGCTACCCAATTGTGGGTTAATCATTCTATGGTAGGTAATCACATACGTTTTCGTCCCCGTCTCTACTATAACGTCTTCTTTCAAAATTATAAATAACTTCTTATAGTTATCATATCATGCATTGTGTAGATGTACTGTGCTTTTCCGTAACCCCTCCCCACGCAGCAACCTTTAACCGTTCACAATAGAAGGAACTGCCGGTATGTACGACGCCTTACGAAAGGTCAGGTAGGGTCAGATTAGTCAGAGGAATATTATGCTCATATTTATGAAGGTTGGCTATTTACTGCTCGGGTCCCACAGCCAATACTTTCAGGATATTGCCCATCGGCGGCGTGTGATGGAAAGAGAATTTGCATTCGGCCGTGAAAATTGATATTATTTTTCTTGGTTTATTGGCGGGAGAATTGCGACGCAGGTCATAACCTAACCTATCGTGGATTTTATTTTTTATTAGGGTAACTAAATTGCAATGGTCACACTAGTCACCATTAGTCATTGCAATATAGTGATTAATAAAGTGTTTTATTGGCAGGTCAGTTGAAGAATGTGTATTGATATTTTATTATGATGAATTGTCATTATAAGTTGCTGTTTACTTAGGATTAGGTGCTCATGAAATCTGTCTATACAGACAACATAATACAAATTTATTAAAATAATCTCAGCAGACTGTTTCCAAGAAATTGTACATTCCAAGATGGAAATTAGAAAATGTTTACTGATTCGCTAAAATGTTATCTGAAACAATATCACTTTAATTAAACAATTTTACATTTAATCATACTGGTTTGGAATAATTATTTCCAACCGCAACATCGTAGAATTGTATTGCTTGTTTTACTTGGCTTAATTTCTTCATTTCACCACAGAGTCCATAAATGTACAAATTCCGAATATTGACAATTACAAAATATTCGTTTTTGCATAAAAAAGTTATATTATGTTAGTCAAAATTACAAAATTTACAGATCAATTGTTAGATATGGAATTCGTTTATTTAAAATAAGTATATCATCATTAAATTTAAGAGCGAGACCCTTATCGCCCTTTATCCTTCTCTCCATGCCTGTTTCACTTTTTGAAAGTTACTTACATTACATTACAAGTGAATTATCAAGATATTTATTTATAGCCAAAATTCTGTCGTCTATCAGATCTTTCCAGGTGTATTCAGACAATTAGTAAAATATGTAATAAATATTACGAACGTAAACATATCAATAACTAAACGGAAGCCTGTGAATCAGGCCATTGTTGTGAAGCCGATCGATGTTCCCATACAAAGAGAATATTGTTTGTCACAAAATTTATTATGGCAGCGGACAGCGCGCCCGCGCCCGCTCGCTGGATGGCGGAACATATCCAATCTCTCTGCGCTAGGGCTCCGGCTGGATGCAACGACCTAATGTGACAGCTGACACTTTTATGCAACTTAAAAACCATAGAAAAATACTTCACGTAAAAGGTTAAAAAGTGAAGCAACTCCACTGCTTAAAAAAAAAATTTAAAACAGAGCCCGTTTTTCGGACAAAATCGAAGAATTTGAAATTTGACAAATATTCTCTACAAATTCAATGGTGCTTCCTCATGGAAGTAATAAGTACTTTGTACAAGTACAAATTCAAAGGTGCTTCCTACTTTGAATTTATTAGATTAGGATATTGGAATAAAAATGTACAGTCTATAAATAATTCCCGCTATGTGAAGGAAATATTGAACTCAACAAATTCTGTTACTTTGATACAGTTAAAGATCAAGGATACAAACTTGATCTATAGTAAATAGTAAACCTATCAGGTTACCGTACTTACCGTCATTCTCTATGGAATGTCTATTGTTATAATGTGCCTACTTCAAAGTTATCAATGTTTGATTTACATGCAAAGAAACATTTTATAATCTTTAAAAAAAAAAAACATTTTTTCCAAAACGATTTTGTCACTTTTTCTAGTCTCTCTAGATTTTGGTGCATTAAATGCGTAAAAAAATAATGTCTGCATATAACCGTTGAAGAGTTCCCCCTTGCCAGCTGATGCTGGAAGCATTGCAGCCATATAAAAAAAAAATAGTATTAATTCAACTCTGTAGAAGCGGAAGTAGGAGTAGTTAGAATTTAGCTAGTAAAATTTGACCCGGAATGAACCCTAACAAAAGTTTGTAAAAATACAGTGCAATATATTGGTATAAAAGTTAGCCTTCTATTAAGTGGCGTCCCTAAGCCTTATAATATTAATTTGTCTTTCGGCGCGTTGCCAGCTCATATGGAAAATTTCATCCAGCTCCATTGAATTCTAGGGAGATCAAGGAATTTTGTGATTTAAGGCACTGTGGAGCGGTGGTAGGTACTCATGAAAATAATTTGATGTTGGTGGCGTTAGTTTAAGATTAATGGAAAATCAGTCCTCTCAATTCTTTGAATCTACCTGATTCAATAACAGAATTTAGAATAATAAAACAACCATCTGCTGATTTATATAATGAAGTACCTGTCGCTTTGACGCTTGCTAAAAAGCAAGTGTACGTATTACGTACACTTATTTTAGGACGATATCGTAGTCATGGCTGAGACCTTGGAAGACCTAGGCACAATGCTCGATGGCCTCTGTAGAGCCTCTCAACAAGTGGGTCTAAAAATGAACATGGACAAGACGAAAATCATGTCTAATATCCGTGTCGCACCCACTCTTCTAAAGGTCGGAGACTCTACACATCAAAAGTAAGTTTTTTGATGTAATTATGTATACCTGGGACAAACAGTTCAGTTAGGTAAGTCCAACTTCGAGAAAGAGGTCAACCGTCGAATCCAACTCGGCTGGGCAGCGTTCGGGAAGCTTCGCGATATCTTCTCGTCTTTTAATTTTAGTTACCTTAAAGTTTGTACCGCCGAGTTAAGGTCATATTCAGAAATACATTTTCTTTGCTTAAAAACAGTGTTTTATTTCCTCAAAACTTTGGTACAATTTACCCCGTAATGGGGTACAATTGTACCAATTTCCCAATTCTATTCAAATAAAAAAATAATATGTTTATACTGTTTCTATAGCCATAAGAATGGTTCTACCCTCTAGCTAACTAACATAGGTATCGTTGAGTATTAACACTATTTAATAAATATTAAAAAACAACTAGCAATTCAGCGCCAAAGGCAAAATGTTGTACACTTGTTTTTTTATTTTCAATTATAATAATAATTAAGTGTGTGTATGTGCGAGCTCTACGTTTTTTAGATTCTTATGCGGCTTAATTATATCAGGCGGCCACAAAATAATACGTCTATGACACTTCTATTTTAATCCCAAATTCTATGGATTCAATAAAATATTCCAGCTTTTTTAAATGAATAATCTGGAAAATCCAGGATAACAGAGAACATTTTTTTCAAATAATATCACGTTCGAAAAACGCTCGAACATGGATTTAAATTAAAAAGAATTTGTAGGTGTTATACGTGACTTATAACGTGTTGCATTGCGTATCACGTTTTCATGAAAAAATTGCATTTTTTGTATTCCAACCACTGTATCTGGGGATCAGTTTTAAATTAAAATTGGAAATCTAGATAACCATTTCTGATTGTAACTTTCGCGATATATTTGAAGTCCTTTTTAGGTCCTATGATAGAGACACATGTGATCGCAGTAGTATTTATGTATGAATAATTATACTATAGAAATACTTAATAAGATAAGCAAGCCAAGATCTTATGAGTGTAGCTCAATGGAATAAAAAAAAGAAAACTCTTTATTAAGTAACTTTTGTTTACAGTATCAGTATATGATTGGAATTGTATTTCAGTATGAAAACTAAATGAGATGATCATGCATATCAGTGATCACTGATCTAATTTCAAATCATTACAATTCATGCATTCAAATTAAAAATTCTTTTGAAATACACAAAATGTATGTCAAGGAAATAAGCAAAAACGTGAAATGAAAATGTATTGTTGAAATAAAAGTTGATTCTGGTTAAAGCTGGAATATATAGGTTGGAATATCTGCAGAGCGTTCTTACATTACATTGTTATTACTGGGGTTAGAAGGACCTCCGGAATATGTTTATTCTGTTTAGTAGAACTAGATACTACGGAGTGTGGGTAACCCTCTTAGGGAAATTAAACTTGGTGCCTTTAGTGTAATCAGATGAAAGCAACCTAGCAGCCTTTAAAAGTCAACTATTGGACTAAAAGCATCTTACTGAAAAATGGAACCACTAACACTAACCTGAGTTTTTATTGCTGTATTTTGTGTCGTTTTTGGAATAGTTTAACCTATATCTACATATATGCGATATACAATACAATGTGTTCCGTCATCAGTGTCGGAGCCTTTAAAGGTATGTTATATGGCATTTTTTATGAACAAATCACCACTCATAACTTTTTTTTCTTCTACTGTAATAAAATGGCAACCATTTTGTTTTTTTTCGGGCTCTTATACTATTCAATCGTAACTACTCGTGTAAAAGTGTTATCGACATAAAATAGGTCTCATTTAAAAGCTAATCATATAAACAACAATAAAATAAGAAAGATGTTTTAATATGAAGGGTAAAAGGAAGAAAAAACGAAGCAAAAAAGTAATATTATTTTAGTATTGGCGCAGGACCGGTCGTTATGGAAATCCTTGGGGGAGGCCTTTGTCCAGCAGTGAACGTCTTTCGGCTGAGAGAGAGAGAGAGAGAGAGAGAGAGAGTATTTTTTTACAATTTATTAGCTTCTTTGAATAAACTAGCCCATTAAACTGTTTATTTTTTATTTTCAAACGAAAGTTGAGTGGTGATTTGTCTATAAAAATGCCATATAACATACCATTATTTATTGATTTATTATTTTATTTTTTTTATTTTTTCATTAAAGGCTCCGACACTGATGATTGAAATTTTACCCTTAAAGGGGTGACATGGATCACGTGGGTGAAGTCAAAAGCAAAAACTAGTTAAGTGATAAAGTTATATCGTAAAGGAAGCTTCAGTTGAAAAAAAATCTTACTTAAAGTCTTAAACATGCGACTGTATGTAAGGAATTCACTTTACATGTTAAATTAAGTAGCGCCACAAAAAGAAGTAAAATTTCTGCATAATTTACATACGTTAGTAGTAAATTGTACATCTTACTGAATATTTCATATAGGTGTAAAGAACTAGCGAGTATTTATCCTAGACAGGTCAATTAACAAATGCCTGACATAAGTTGCGTCGTCGTAATTAACTTAAATGAGGATACGTTTAAGAAGAGTTAAGTTATTTTGGATTTTTGTGCATCCCAGATGCAGTTAGTACTAAAGAACTATCATATAATTTCATGGAATTTTTTCATCATATCTAATTTCTATATGAGAGTACTTAAGAGTTAAGTTCTTTAAGAAAAGCCAAAGTATCTTTTAT
>JAEMBS010000432.1:0-25000 GCA_018467065.1 Ephestia elutella
GGCGTAGATTGCTTCTACGCAACTATGCGTAAACGGTGCTCGTCCCTGGTGCGCAGGGTGCGGGCGAGCGGCAACAGCATTCTAAACATGATCGCTGGCAGATTAGACTGCCAGTATATAAGACGTTCTTGTGCCATTTCGGGGGGAATGGTGCAGGAATGGCCACTTTAATTTATATCTAGGTTACTAACACATTTTACTAACAAATTTGAGTCTCTGTTACTTGTCAATAAATATTTCATTCATTCATTCAAAAACTTGATCTTGTCTTATTAGGATGATATATTGACTCCTGGTGATCGGATTGCTTTTATTTTCGTCTAGAACTTATTGCGTCTATTTGCGTTGCGTAAGTATTTAATGTTTCACCGCTTTTACTTTTTTTAAAATATGATTAACCCAAATGTTTAAAAAAAGACATAAATAAAAAGGAATATCGTACTCCATCGTAGACATCTTCCAAGTGAATATCTGATTTAAAAATATCATATCGCATCAATTTATCCACCTTATCTTAGACTTAGACCTCTACTCACTGTAGACTGTAGGCCAAGGAGGTTATTTATGACATAATCCAGCGGTTCACTGCCACTAGACTTTCTCGACTCATAAACTTGCCTCTGCAGAGTCGGATAACGTCGGTAATTTGTCTCAAAGGTTAAAAGTCGCTGGGTGCAGTCATCTCAAGAGATTTATGGATTTATGACTTGCAGAAATGGTTATTTCTGGCAACATTGCAAAATATCGAAAAGTTACGTGCATATCGCATATCACCCGCTTGGCGATAATTATATTATTACTAGCTTTTCGTTTCGTCTAGTCTATAAAGACCATTCAGACGCGATTATGTGAAGTTTAGCAGAATCAATAGAACGTTGTCTGTTCATGTCGTTTTCCACCTTTGGGGAACTTCCAAAATTCGTAACTGTGTACTATATATATAAAGAACTTTCAGCTTTTCAAGTTTCTTTGCTCTGCGGTTTTGATATATCAATCAGTCATAGTGTCCTCTTTTATTCTTACTTTTATATACATGATTATATTGATGATTAGTTCTCAGCGACTGAGTCTGTCAGGAGTCATGTACCATGTAAACGTAAATAAAAAACACATTTCAATCATTATAAAAAATATACTAGATGAATATTTCCAGGCTGCCTTTCATTTTTTACCCAAATAGTTGACGTATGTAAAGTTTATATCCGTAAGAGAAGCAAGCGAAACCACTTTAGCTTTCGTAAGTTGGACACTAAGTTGCGATAACAATATCCGGAAGTCCCTGTTTGGAGGTAATCCTGTTCACAGATTATCTCCCTGATAACATATAGACTAACTTTCTCACACAAGGTGCGCGAATTAGAATACGTACAGAGATCAAGTTTTCACGATATAGTTTTCTTCTAAGTCAATTAAAATTTTAATAGTTTGATAACTAAGAGGAAGGGTCCGCAGGATTTTATTGCGATGTTCATCAGTTGAAACCTCTTATAGTCATACTTAATAGATAGATAAGTATCTAGATAGATAGTCATCCATCCACCAAAAACTAAATTATACGGAGTGTGTTCAGATCCCGTACCTATAAAAAATGTATATTGTTGTAATTGTGTGTAACGTTGTCAATTAAGAAAAAATCGGATTGCGAAGTACGAATCTGCCGATTGCGTAAGTTATGGATGCTGAACTATGCTATGCTAAACATATGCGCGTTTTCACTTTACAGCTACGGCTGATTAAAAATGACATACTTGCATCAGCTTTATTTCTATATCTTCTTTACTTTTTGCAAGGTGTTATGCGTTATTACATAACGGTTGATAAGCTCTGTTGTTGTTTATAAGTGATTAAGCGATGATTCAGCGCGAATGACCTTGCTATGAACTTTATAAGGTTCAAGCTAACTTGATTATCCAAACAGTAAAGACAGCCGATACCAAATTGAATTATTGTAACCTTCTTTTCTTAATCCTTCACTTCTAGAATCTCCCGGATTTGTCAGTGTAATGTAAAGTGCTTCTGTATTTGCACCGACCATACCAATTTTTAGATTCCCTGATAAAATCTATTCCAATCTTAATGTATCCTATAATAGAACTTTTATGCTTCTCTCATGTCCTCTCCCATTTTGTCAATTCATCAAACGATTTAAAGGCCATAGCTGAAGAGAATATTGTCTTTGCCTGAAAAAGTGACTGGAGCAAATTAAAAAGCTGTCAGACTGAACATGACGCGACGTATGGTGCTTGAAATGGAGCGACAGCCGCCTTAATGGCACCCATTTGGCGGGAATTTACTGCGGGTATAACATGCCCGCTTTTTGTCCTTCGGGATGAAAAATTCAAAGTTATTTCGAATAATTTAGGTGTATCACTACCTAATTGCATTTGTAATTAAATTCACTGTTAGAAAGGAAAATATTATTACTTCCCTCACTTTTACAAGACAACTTAAATTGAAATCACTGTCCAGCATCGGAGAAAAGATCCCTTGTGTCGCCACAAATATAGTTCAGATATTTGTGAGTATCACAGACATTGTGTCGCCTCCGAGTGGCTCCCAAGTAACTTTCTGACTCCTTATTTTTGTCTCATTCTACTATTTGTTTTTTCTATATATTAGCCGTATTCCTAATGGCTAAGAATCGTAATCATAGATGTGGAATACACAACGGTTTTTTGCGTATTAATGGAGTGATTTTTCATTTCACACACTAGTAAATAAATCGTCAACTAGAGTTCAGATTTTCTCGCGATGTTTTCCTTCACGGGAAGCAAGTGATGATCTATTAAAACTACCATAGGTACTCTCATTAGACACGAATAGGATTTGGACATGGGACGATTCGTTCATAGGCTGGCAGATGTCTTAAACACCGGACCACCACCGGAATTAATATTCAAAATGACAGTCTCCAATCTTTTCAATTCTGAAACATGATTCCGAAGAAGGAGCAAGTAGAAAGATTATAAAAACACTATCAGTGAGTCAATAAGAAAATGTCAGACACTTCGCACTATTCACTGCATGTCTTTAACCATAACAGGTACAGGCAACGTGGGCAGACTTGTTCCACCTTTCGAGAGTCCAGACGACGTCGGTGACTCAACCGGGACATGATTAGAAAATTTATTTTGTCCTTTTACAGTAGAATTGGTTAAGATAAATACAATCAGCATCAGCAAGACGTGTGATGTGTATTTTTTACCTTTCAATATATTCTTAAGATCTAAATAACTTCGTTCGTAAGAGATTTGCAATCCCTTTGTAGCTGTCTGAAAGTAGCCTAGCTAGCTAAGGGTTTAGGCATGAAGTTATAATGTCGTAATGAAGTCTCATTGGGTTGGAATTGTGGAATTTAATATACGCTAACAATTCCAAAACATTTCCATAGCCGTGGTCGACTGGTCGTCTTACTAAGCTATGGTCGCATTTTTTTTACGATTTTTTCAGTAAGTATATTTTTATGACATCATTAAAGATAAAGATATATTTATTTGCCAAAAAAACATTGTTAATACATAAAATGCATGATGTTACAGAGCAGCAATGTTCAACCGTTGAAACGGTGTGCAAATTAAGTCAGATGGCTTGCCGCAAATAATTCAAAATATACTTAAAAAATATGATAATACACTCAAAAAAAATATAATTAAAAATAAGTCAATCATAGGAATAATAAACAATTAAATACATATGTCAGGGATGTCAAAAATTATCTTAAATTATTACAATATTATTTATTTAAATTATCACATTGTTGATCTTTATGTTGGCAATTTTTATAGCTTGAAATTTTATTGCGGTAGTGGTGTCTGATTGCAATTGCCATCTTTCGTTTCGGATAAAACCGAGATATGATCATTATCTATTCAATAAAAAGTTATTATCGGAACATTATAATTTCCTCTTATAGTTGATATAACAGGTTCTAACCTCAAGGGTACGTGGGAGGACCAGTCTCAGAACTGCTGTATCAGAGTAGAGTCGTCTGATGCTAATCCATTGATGTACAGACAAACTTGTTGATGTTTTACTTTGTGTTATTAGATAAGCGTTTGGTCAATAGAACAAGTTTTATTTTTTGTAACTTTGTAATACTTTGTGTAGTACAAATTTATTGTACATTTTTTATTTTTTGCTTTTATTATTATTTTAGATATTTGTTGTTAAGTTTAAAGATTTAGTAGATTTCACCTCCTCTTAAAGACTTAGTAGATTGATAAATCGGAAAAGTTATTGCGGATCTCTAGTGGGTACTAACTAAACATATATCTAACTTGGAAGTTGATAAGCTTACTATATAAGAACTTAGGTCTTTGGTTTCTGTCGTATTAACATGGTTACTTTCGGCTCTGTGTGCGTGAAGTAATATTTCTAAATCAATTGGTAAGTTTGTAATAAAACTGCCACAAAATTTAATTACATCGTTAAATCCGGATAAACCACCATAAAGTCACGAGTGTAACTTTACCATACTTGTGGAAGGAAGTTACCTCTAAACCCAAAGATTTGAGAGTCAACTAACAGGACCCCGAGTTCGGTGGAGCGAGCCAAGGAACCGGTTCGGTTCTGACGGGACCGCATTGCGCCCGCTTGCTTGCTAATCGAATTTGGTGCGAGTTGAAAGCTGGAGCGAACTAGCATACTTGAGAAAATAGAGACAATTTATGTTCCGAAACTGGCGCGATTGTGACGAGTCGAGAGTAATGCACTTACGAGCTTGAAGCTCGGCGTGCAATATCAAAGATAAATCAAGATTGTTTGGCCTTATGATTGACTGGTAGAGACTGCCAGATTTGTTATTTTGTGCAATAAAGTTTGAAATAAAGTGAAATGAATGAAACACAAGATTACAGAAGTATGCTGACAATGCTGCCAGTGACTATAGTGCAGACAAGCCCTTAGATTAATGTTAAAATTGTAAAAGCACCATCTATCTCAAATCTATTAATTTATTAACAATAGTTAACAAAATCATTAATCTTGCTTATTATTGAACTTCTTAATAAGTTCCGATCATATGCGATAGATGACGCTTGCTCTCTGTGCTATATATTGTTGTACTTGGCTTCGCTCGCTCTCTTCTCTCTCTCGACCACGAATAAACCACATCTCTGGACACGGCCTTTTACTCGAAGAATCCCGCCAATTAATTATATAGGTCTCCTCGGATGCGTACGGAGACCTTTATTTCTCCGCACGACCTTTAGGTCCTTTAGGCCCAATAGGTCTGTGAGTCATGAATATGGTAGTGTATCAGCTCCACAGAAATCGCAATCCTCCGATTTTGCATGTACACATAGAAACATATCATCATTATTTTCGCTTATTCGGTGAAGGACATATTCTGGTTTGGGCAGATTATTGTTACGTTAGCCACAAGTCGCTCGCGCTCACAGCTTGGCCCAAATATGGGAGAACTTTTTGTGAATCACATCAAATATAACCGGCCGCTAATGCATCCCTGATTAGATAACCTCAACATCTACAAATCTGGTGATTTACTCATAATTACTACCAAGTCGTCCATTGTTCGTGAGTCGTGGGCGACTGGGTCGTTAGCCCCACAAAAGAACTCACTTGGATTTTTAATCCTTTTAAAGCTTACCTCACAACAACCAGTTCTGAGACAAAACATTCCTGGTTTTAAAGCAATATAAAATACATCGGTTGAAAGTCTCTGTTGTTTGCTACGTCAACATGTTTTGGTAATAAAATGGTAAGTTATTTTATGTTTGTAAGTGAAATAAAATTATTGTAGCTTGATGTGTGCGTATGCGATACGCAAGATTACTTCTCCGCGCGGTCCTATGATATATTTTGTACTTTTGTGTCTTTTTTTACTCAAAGTAAGTATTTCAATTCTGGATGATATTTTTCTAACGAAAACAAGAATATTTGCATATAAATGATCCCGGCGATGTGTATCAGTTATGAATATCTATTTTAGGAACTGCTAGAATTTAGCATACAAAAATCTTCTTTTGAATTTGTATTTTGACATGAGGTCATCAGGCTTACAATTTCTTTTATTTTACCCCAATTTGTCTTTGCCTGATTTGCTCAATATTTCCATGAAAAATAACAGTATAGCTTTTCTTGACCTTCGCCGCGTCTGTATGACTGCCTTAAATCCAAAAAATGCGCGGATGGCTTATTCAAGTTATGAGGAAGATTTTGGCGATTAACTCGTGCGAAGCCACGCGCAATTGTTAGATCTGTTCTGTTCGAGTTTAGGGCTGGGTCCATCTCCGAGGGGTGCACTTTCCACGAGAGGGCTGAGCCTGGACGTTATGTACATTCTCGTTCTCGTGCCGTGGAGGAGTGCTCCACTATAACAAAATTGCATTATTTTTCGTCTCGTTAATTTTCCACATTACCATTCACACAAACAAAGCCATTCCACCACAAACTTTATGAGCTTTTAACTATAATTTCTGGGCCATTTGCCGTTGGAAAAACTCGAGGCATTATTAAATACTAGTCTGCGGCGCAAATGTAGGACGCAGCAATGAATGATATAAAGGATTTCATTGTTTGAAATAAAAAATATATTTCAGTGCCAGTATTGTGGGCAGAATAACGAGAGAACAGAGATATTTTGTACTTCTCGTTTGCGAGATGATTTAAATGGGCTAAAAATTAGCACTTTAAATCGTCGTACACTTGCGTTTTAGTTAGTTGACGTCATAAAATTACTTAAAGCTAAGTTACTCTTGAGATTTCGAGACGTGTAGTGTCTTATGAGTTATTTCCCTTGTACTAAATTTCGTAGTTTCGTAGTTTTTGCGAGTAAACGTAACAAAAATTCATGGGGTGGGTAGGGTCCATACTCCTAATCCATCCAAAAGGAAGGCCATTAACCCAGCCGTTGGGACATTATGGCTAATGATGATTTAGAAGCCATGTAATATATTATTTACTTGTCTAGCTTAAAGTCCATTAAGAATGCAGCGGTTTCCTCCAAATTGCTTCTCATTTCATTTCCGTGGTTGTATTTTAATTTCCATTTGTCTACTAACTACAAAAAAAAATCTAGAGAAATGTTGCTATAACTTATTATTGTCGTAGAGATCGTCTAATCTAAACACCCCCTTATATGCCCTTTGTAAATGTAAACTCCATACTTTGAAATTACTTTTTTGGTAGAGGGGTGCGGGCGTTCAGTTTTAAATTAGACGATCTCTACCAACATTTCTCTATATTTTGTGATTCTGGTTCATTGCTTTTTGAATGCTTTATCGCCGCGGGATTGCGCAAGATGTTTCAAAGATAAGATTCGTGGAAAAAGCTGTTTATACTGTATGTGAAACAGTCTGGGTTATTTTGATATTAATATACAATTACGCTTTTTGTTCTGCTCAAAAAAATTCCAAGGCAATATGTTTGTCTCAATCATAAAACATACAGAAATTGAAAGCTACATAATTTTTTGGATTTTTATGCACTAAAGATGCAGTAAGTACTACAGTACTCTTATTATATAAAAAATTAAATATGTAAAAAAAATCGTATAAAGACCGGGGGTTCAAGCCCTGCTCGCATGGATTTTTTTCATCATATCCAATTTCTATATAAGAAGTGTACTGACTGAAAGCTACATATTTTATTTTTCTCACAGACATTTTACTTAGAAGTATGGTCTGTGATTTTTCGAAGGTATCAAAATTGTATTCAAGTTGCTATATTTTCTAAGTCATCATCATTATCATCAGCTTTTCATGACCCACTGCTGGGTATAAGCCTCCTTTTGT
Source organism: Ephestia elutella (assembly GCA_018467065.1). NCBI lineage: Eukaryota > Metazoa > Arthropoda > Insecta > Lepidoptera > Pyralidae > Ephestia > Ephestia elutella. The sequence continues at coordinate 7,755 of JAEMBS010000432.1, forward strand.
CTACGCCAATCTTCTCTATTTCTAAGTCAAATTCTTTGACTATTCAGAAAGCACAGTGATGATGTATTTTTTTTATAGAATAGTAGGCAAACGAGCATGCGGGTTGCCTGATGGTAAGCAATCACCGCAGTCCACAGACACCAACGACCCTTAAAAGGTCACTGATGCTGCGCGAAAAACGAGCGGTGTGGTAGAACACCAGCCGTCAAGGTGGTGGGGGTGGTACTTCTCCACGGGTGGTACGGTGGTGGAATACAGTACAGTACGTTCAAAACAGCAACTGCAACTTTTTCTCGGTCCTCATACAGTCGCTATCAGACTCATCCCAACTCGACCCATTTGCTGGCTCCAAGAAACACTAACTGGTCCGAACAATGGAGCAAGATACAGTTCTTATCTTAGTAGTTCTACTAGTTTCAGCAAAACCACAAATGCATTTATGGTTAGACTTGGAAAACAGTTACAAGAGAGATAAAAGTTCTTTATTGTTAGTTAAATATGTTTTATCAGTTAAACTACGACCAACTTTTGTGGTTTTACTAGTTACTTGCTATTTATCTGTACTATATCTAAACCTGTGATCTAAACAATAAGAAGTTTCTACTTTAAGTATAAAAGAGAGAATATTGCCATCATGAAAAATTTAAAATCTACCAACTCAATGCTAATAGAGACATAGGTTCACAAAGTTTCTAACACACAATAAAACGACTACTCATACGTTATATACTGTCCAACAATGCAAAAGAGGTTATTATATTTTGTACTCAGTCATAACATTACGTCAGAAGACCACAGTGGCGTGGGCGTGCCCATTGTTTTATTTTTCCTTTTATTTTCTTTGTTTTTCTGTGAAAAGCCTCCAATTGAAGGGACGTTGGATTTGCGCATGTGTGTTTCTAGGTACTGATGATGTCACTCGTCAGGGCGACTTGTCAACTTTCCTAAGTCGTCCACTTCCTAACTCGTCCATATTATCAAGTCGTCTACATACAATCACTCTAATGGCTGAAGTTAGAAATATTTTGTATGCTTAGCACCATCCGCATTGGACCCACGTGGTGGGTCATGGCATGGTCATGGCCTATCCTTCTTATCCATAAGAAAGGCCAGTGCCCCACTAGTGGGGACATTAACATGACTGATGATGATCATAGCACTACATTGTTTTTATGCAAAGCAAATAAGATGCGCGCGCCAGAGTTTTTTTTATCTAGAAATGAATGAAATATTCAAACTTTTTCAAAAATTGCAGAATAGGGTAGAAGACAGAATAGGGTAAAAGACCCTACGCGAAAACAAAAGCTGTGATTTAAATAAATTCATTCAATCCAACAACAAACTTTGTCTTACTTTACTATATAAGTTAAATATTTGTACCTGTATGTAAGTAACACCAGAAGTATCATCACTGGCTTCTAAACTAGGCTTAGCCTGTAACTTAGGTGCCAGATTTTTTCCTACGACTTAAGCAAAACATGATTTGAGACGGGATTTATTTTATACCTGGGTCAATGCCACGCATAGGAACAGTCCACCACCGCTTATATTTACAGTCTAGCAATACCCACATTTCACCAGACGCACGTGCGGGGTATTAGAGACAATTATGAAAGTTTACAAATACAATAAACCGAAATAGAACTCTTAAGTCTCACTACCCACAAGCGGTTAATTCATGATTACAACATCCAAGTTTAGTTTGTGTTTCGTTACCGAAATAACTTTATACCTGCTACTTCTCAATGGATTGTCGATATAACCCTCCTACTTACAGTATATTCTGGTTTACTGCAGACAGGTATGTTGTATACTATATGCTTCTATATAATACAAATATATGTGTGTAAAGTTTATATGCCCGATAACATAGAGCAGTTGGAAAATTACACCGTTTAAATTGATGCTTTCCATCATTTTAGAATTCTTAAAAATATGTAAATTCAGGAATTGAAAACAAAATAATATAAGTATTATCTACGAGTATCAGGTCAAAAACAACAAGTTTGCAATATGTTTACAAACGCCAAAGCCACAGAAATCTAAGATGATTTTGTTTGTTTTTGAGACTGTTAAATGTACAGTTAGATACAGAGTAACCTGAACCCCATGAGGTAGGATTTTGCGCATCTGACTGTACATGGACTGTACCTAATGACCCGTATATGACATTTTCAAAATATTCACGTGAATACTGTAGTATAAGAAGCGTACTATTGTGTATGAAGCGCTGCGGCATAGAGCCCTCTCAGTGGGAGGAGCAAGATGCCCAAAGACCGGAATGGGGGGCTTTGGTTAAAACCAAAGTCCATGACTTTGAAACCCAACGACGACGACGCGTTGAGCTCGACACCAAGCGCGATGAGTTAAAAGCCCGACCACCTTTTTTTTTTACGTGTGGAACTGTGCTAACTCAATTTAATTATATTAATGGTGTGCTCACATGCCCGCAGTGTGAGAGGATCTTCTCCAATAAGATTGGCTACATAAGCCACATGCGAGCTCATGAGAGAGCCCTTAATTCTTGAAGTGGTCGCCATGACCGAAATCGGTCGGCCACACATCATAGTATAAGATCCTTCGTCCATTCATTTTCAAATTTATATATTGAGTGGAATGCACTTCCGATGAACAATTACAGCTTCATTTCATAGTTCCCGTACAGTGCTATAATTAAAATGCAATCAACATAGTTATTGAACTGAACTCAACATCAAGTATTTTGATGAGAATCTGATGCAGTTGCATACAAGTGCATCTCAATTTTGAATAAATGTGCATATTTCTTTTTCCATTGCAAGATATAAATAATACATTTAAATTGTCACGCAATTTAGTACTTTCTGAAATTACTACCGCGCAACAAAGCCAAAAAATATGCGTGCTTATTATTTCAGATATTGCTCTTAGCTAATCCTGTCGTGACATTCAAAATGTCTGTCTGCAGTCCTATCGACTCTTAATTTGAATATAAAAACAACATAAGTAACAAACCAGTTATTGGAAATAGCCACACTAGCGTAGATGTATTTTATTTATTTAACTTCTTTACAAAAAACATGTAAGTGGCGAACTTAAAGCCGGAGGCTTATCGATTGCAATAGATTCAAAATTTATAAGTTCTTAAAATAAATAAATGGAGCTAGTATTTACACGGTATGTGCTTTTGCTTTTAGTGGGCACACTGCTTTTTGGTACACACGGGTTATTTTCTGTTTTCATTTTGTAAATTATGGACAATGTTCACCTCCTTTCGTTTAGATTATATAGAGTGTGTTGCAGACAACACTGAAGTCATTTGAGTCTTGAGTTTAATGCGTTACGTGAACTATTTAATTTTGAGCACTGCTCATTTGTAGCAAAGCAAGTATTAAACTTTCTTAGCGAGTAGTACTAAAATAGTAAATACAGTTATTAATAAGGTCAGAAACAATAGATTTATAAAAATAAATAAATTAACGATAAAGACCTTAAACGTAAAGCTGAGAACAGAGAAGTATGGCGTATACTCCACCGACAAGAGCGCGGCTCTTAAATAAGAAGAAGAAATACAAAACAACAATAAACCACTCGGTAGATGTAAAGCAAAGTTGAGTTCTTTTCTGCAAATATTTTATTCGTTTCTGCAAATATTTTAATTTATTTTTTTCTGATTTTTAATTGAGTTTTTTTGCATCTCGCACCTGGCCACAACTGAAAATCAGTGTATTGCCTTCCGGGTAATAGTGGCACAGAAGTGTGACCATTTTGTATTGCTGCAGCACACACTTTTTTTCGTTATTTTTCGGTGTTGTTTACTCTACTATCTTTACATTTGTTGTACGTGTGTTTTGTAGCTGCAAATAAAGTTTTTTTTATCTATCTGTCAATGTTTTGTCAAAAGACAAAGTTTTATCGGATGTTGATGAGTCAGACTTAACAACATCAATTTCCAACTTAGGATCAGCCTCTAATCTCGCAAATTAGAGATGAAAGTCGACAAATGGAGTTACAGAGTGGGCATGACCTAGCCCAATTATTGTGCTTTCTGACGTAAAGCTGGCATGCACTTTCAAGCTCATCAAGAAATTAAGATATTTCACGTATATCATTGGTTCGGTGTAGGTAGGATGAAAATATTTTACGAAGGATCTTATACTAAAGTTGGAAATGAGTATATCATGGGCCACAGAATGTACAGTCAGTTGCAGAGACACCTGACCGAATTCTATCTCAGTGGGTCAGGTCTGTATCTGACAGTACATTTGGGAAGCATTTCCACATCTTGAAATTGGACTCTGAGCCTGACTGATTGCCAATCAGTCAGTTCAGTTTTGTCTCTGCGTTGAAATACCAATCAGTGATTGGTATTTCAACGCAGAGACAAAACTGAACGTAGAAACTTAAAAATTTCAAAGAGGTTTGAATTTTCCAGGCCAGTATAAAAGTTGGTTAGTTAGCTAAAGTATCTCTGTCTGCATTGTCATCTATATTGTCAAGAAAGTAGTATGTGTTTCATTCAAAGTAAGGACATTGATAAGAGAAGGCGAAGTCTTCATTCAAAACACCCTTTCTGTTATTTAATTTAAAGATTTGTATAAGTAACGCGACACTTCTTGCAATTTCAGATGCATAACAGCAAATTATAGTAACTGATACCAAATAACATTTTCACGAGTCAACAATGTTATCGTGTACATCTGTTATGGAAATCCGAAGCAGTGCAGTGTGCAAGGGGTCTAAAACAGGCACATTGGTGAATCGAAATAGGATTCATTTCTCATTTCCTAAATATTTAAAAATGAACCTTATAAGTGGTGGCGTAAGGTTAACTTTTAATATTCAGGGATCATTCCCAAATTTGACTGTTTTAGACCCCCAGCAGGGCTAATGCGATTCGCGTCGCCGCCAATGCGCCATCGCTGCATAATCAAACTTTCACGACGCATCGATCGCCTTACTCTATTTCCTCGACCTTATTATAAAATACTATCCTACCATTTTCATGTAAAGTGTTGCCAAGGGGAGACCATATGGCTCGCACTGTCAAAAATTTATCAGATCTAATGTAGAGGCAAACTTCTAACTCTACCACCCTCTACGAGGCCTAACTTCCCAAACTCTACACCGTAGTCATCATGTAAAGTGTTGCCAAGAGGAGACCATATGGCTCGCACTGTCAAAAATTTATCAGACATCATGTAGAGGCAAGCTTCTAACTCTACCACCTTTTACGAGCCCTTACTTCCCTCTATACCATAGCACAGAATTAATATAAGTACTACGTAACCTTAGTCAAACAAAATATGTGGCTTGGCCGTTTCGCTACCGTCACTGTTCATTACTTTTCTGTTCTTGTAAAAATAATAATGGTAGAAATAGCAAGATACAAAATAGAAACGCCTGATCGAAATGAGAAGCAATGCCGCAAGCATGGCATTGCAAAATTGTGTAGGCGCACATTATAAATAGAAATAATATTTGTTCTTCTTATGAAATCTTACTTGACTTTGTGTTTTACCGCTAGTATAAGCTTCATTCTTTATATGTACTTACTTTCCTACTTAGTTGATTTTCTTTTGTATTACGTCCGAGTAAGTAGGCGTTAAGTACTAATCCCTAGCCACTTGATACGTACAGGTGACAATCAATACCCATGGGACGTAACCCGAGTAAGTCCAACCAAGGTAAGCTTACGTAGCGGTCCGTGTCCTAGTACGGTCAATAGAACATTAACCTACCCAGATCCATTGATAATTCTCCTATTTTACCTTCACATAGAGGTATAGACAGGCCAGCCTGACATGCAGTTGCCTGTATATCCGGCACACGAAGTTAACTCTAATTTTTGTGAGTATAGAGCTCAGATTTGTAAAAGCAAGCAAGTAGGTTGAATTACTACACAAATGCGAAAATTAAGAAAAGTGTCGTCGGAATTTATAAAAAAAATTGTGATCGAAAACAATATCATAGTTAGCGCGCGCGTAGATCTACTAAATTTATGAGAATAGCGTATTTTTTTGATAAATCGCCTTCAATTTGGCATGGGTTTTAAGAAAATAAGGCAAACATTTGCATGTTATTTGACTTGCTGATTCAATTCAGCAACCATAACAACTTTTAGACTGACTTATTCAATGGCAAATGGAAATGTCGGTCGTTGAAATAGCTGAGGTTCACGATTAGCTATAAAGATAGTAGACATGGTATTCTATAGTTTTTTTTTTAATTGATTTATGACTATCTCTTTTATATCATTTTTTATTTCATTTCTTTAACCAGTAGAAAGTACAGGACCATGGACCACAGTAGGGCAGGATTTTCTTTATTAGCTGTACGAAAAGTTAAGCATACTCAGTTTTTCTAATTTTCATTTGTCGCTTAAAAGATAAATGTACCTAAAGGTAAACTAAAAAGAAAAGTAGTCGCTAATGACACTCTACTCGTGTGCTAATGTTGCTATAACATCAAGGAAAAAGTTCCTTAATGTCGTCTTTCGTCAAAGATTGATTTCCCGATTAGATTTGTCAAAGGATAACGAAATATCCCGTAATCTAGTTGACTTATTTTAGTCCTCCAATGGCCCACATCCAGTTACCGCTATCCGCTTTACTTTGCCGCAGGTTACGACTCAATTTCGCTTCACTTCATCAATTGGGTGATTGTCTCCTTGGAATCTATTGTGTGAATCAGAATCGGCGTGGGCGCATCGTTTTAGCACTTAATTATTCGCACATCGTCACCTAAAATTGAACATTGAAGACTTATAAGGACCCGAGCGATGACAATAATTATACCTTTAGCAACTTCGTCAACCCTTCTTTAAAAATTATATCCATTAACTTACAAGATACTTATTAACTGGTTCTTTATCTATATGTTACTGTAAAAGCTCGAACTACGGTAAATTCTAAGATTTAAGAGTAAGTCTTAGGATTTACCGACATGAGTTGGTAAATGTAAGGATTTATGAAAATGGGATGATTTTTTTGGGCTTTTACAATTAGAATTTAGTACATGCTAGGTTTTACCACTGACGGGTGGTAAATGTTGGGTTTGGGAATAAAACAAAGAGTAATTCTTCCCTCAAGTCTATCCGGGTGGTCATAAAAAAAAATAACCTGAACCTACCTTCTTTTCCGCCATCAAAGTCTTTCCGGGCGGTCATAAAAAAAATAACCTAAACCTTATCTATCAGTCATTTACCATGCCTTTAATGTAAATCCTGAGACTTACCAAGCTCAAACTCAGGGACACTTAAAAAGAATAATAGAAAGCAAAAAACATTTTTTGGAATTTCTTGTCTGTCTGTCTGTATGTATGTACGCGTTTCACGCAAAAACTACTGGATGGATTTGAATGAAACTTTTTTTGTTGTATAGCTATTAAGCCTGGGCAACATATAGGCTATAATTGATTTTGAAAACTGGAACACCTAATGAAGAACCTTAACAGAGCAGCTAAACTTTAAGAAATATGGAAATGGTGCCTTAACAAAAGTCGTTCAACCTGATGAGCATTTTCTGATGACGTATAAAAATTGAAGATCTGGAATATCTGATGAAGAACTGCAAGAGACCAGCTACACTATAACATATATGGAAATGGCGCCTTATTAAAAGTCGTTCAACATAATGAGCATTTTCTGCTGACGTATAAAAATTGAAAAAGAACATCTGATGAAAAGCTCCAAGAGAGATTTTTCATCTAAGCGAAATTCACGCGGGCGAAGCCGCGGGCGACAGCTAGTACTAACTATAGCTTTATTCAATGAAAATGTTATCTAAAACAGCATTTCAGTATCTAAAGTGAATGATCTAACAATCACTGTCAGAATTTCCCCAATTAAATCAGTACTGTTCGAGAATTTAACACCCAATTCATTGCCACTACTATCGTTAAATTGCGAACGTTTCTCCTAACAATAGTGGGATGGGACTCGCTAACCAACGGCACTTTGATGTCATTGTTCTGGTTTCAGATAGAATTTTACAAACAGTGGCTGATTGTTCAGCAATTTACGAGTCTGTAATTGATAAAGAGGTAACTATCATTGTTTTGAAGAACTTTCTAATATCTAATGCCGATGTGTTATGAGGTGTTGTGGCGTCACCTATTCTTTCGATTGATGAGAGGTCATAAGTAATTAGAAAGTCAGATAATGTTGAACAAATTTTATAACACAATATGTGAGAAGGATGTTTTTTATAACTGTAAATATCACAGCTATATTTCGGACTCAGGCTCTTTCCAGTACCAGATTTAGTTTTTCATCTCTAGTCGTGAGTAACGGTGCATAATAGAAGATAAGTGACGTTGACGATTACAATACAAAGGATCCTGTTCTGGCCACAAAACGAAAGCCTTGTCTAATCTAAAGCATCTTGCATCTCATATTCATAGCTCGCTAGTTTCGACGGAACCAGTTCAGTGATTTCGCTGTCAGATATGTGTCTTACACGCGTTAAATAGGGCAAAGCAAAAACCACTAGGCGTCAACAAAGAGAAGTAAAAAATATAGTATTAGCGACTTTAAACAAACAAAAAATTCTGCAGCTTTATTTAATTAGCTTTGATTGATAGAATACTTAGTATTTGTGTTGTGAGCGTTGCGAAGAAAACTCGCGAGATCTGTCTACTTGTTAGATTAACTAAATAAAAACAATAATGAAAATAAAAGAAGAAAATAAACGCCATTAGAAAAAAGAAAAACTGGCAGTCTAAAGACCGCCAAAGAAACCAATTGTTTACGATCTCTCACTAAGCTGTGTTCAATAACAACCTAATAGCCTTGACCTTAACTTCGGAAGAGACTTCAGGAGACACACGGGCAGCTTGGATGGTTACGTAATATCGTGAATGTTTTGCATTTAACATGAATTTTTTTTGTGTTATATATCTGTCAAGTTTCAATGCTTCTTTGGTACGTACTTATTTACAAAGCTTTACATTGATTGATCACCTGACAGTTATTGATCGGGTTTATAGAGTAAGGCCCTATAAACCCTCTTCTCTTTTCTAATCTAAGCGCCAAAATTTGTTCACTTCCAGATTCCTCTTTAAACGATATACGGTCGAACACTGGACTCAAAGATACAATCATCTGCCTAATTTGTAGCTCAGAGCAATAATAACTAGTGCTATAAAACAACAAGTTTCAGTGTGGGTTATTTGACCACCATACTTGCATGCCATCATCTTAGTGTTATCAGTGCAAAAAAAAACACCGTTTAGCAACGGTGCTTACAAAACAACTGAAGCGATGCACGCTGCGCCCTACAAAGGGCTGCCCTGCCCTCGATCATTTGATACTTTTTGTATTTCCATCTAACGGTAGTTACGGCTTGTAAGTTTTAATTTATAGCTTGTTGATTGGATTTCAAATAATCGAAGGGCTTGACAAATTGATCTCTGTGCAATAAAAAAATATACTTACGAAATTTATGCTTATTGCTGTCTAGAAAAATGCCTATAAAGCGTCAAGTGAAATTAGCATTAATGAAATTAAACTAGATTGAGATTCAATGCTCCTTTCTTATTCGTCCTTGCTTTCCTCTATTCTAAAATCCTAACTGCATCTTTAAGCGATAAAATTACATCGGTCATAGTATAGATTATAGAGAAATAATTTATTTGCACATGTCCATAATTCATAACGCGTGGATTCTAGATTACCTCTACTCGTCGGATATGATGATAATGATCATCAATCATGGCAATCGTAACTCTAACTCTTCCTTTCGGCCCTGTTTATTGCAAGTTTTTTTACATTCATCTGTTTATACTTTCATTTCACTTGTTACTTTGCAATAGAAGTAGTAACTTTTTAAATAGTAACAGTAACATTTATTACTGTAATATTTGCATGTTTATGAATATTATCACATACACATTACACATTGGTTTTTCGGGGGCATATTCCTAACTTCCTCCACGTTCATCATTCTCCTCTTACATATGCTCGCTAAAGTTGCTCATAGATTTTTAGCATGTTAAACATCATAGTTTAAGTTAAACCACAAATTGACAGTGTTAGCATGTTTAATCTATATACATTTACAATCAGACTGTCCTATTTTCCATGGCTGTAAAGGCTGAAGACAAATGGCTGTACTCGATGACAGGGAGTGCAGTCGACACGTGATTACACTTTCATGTGGGGCGGCGATCGATAAGGCATTGCCGGCAGCCTTATTTCATGAGGCATTTTACACTTGGCTCTTCAATTTATCTTTAAAATGTTAGGTTTTTGAAATCATGTGGATTTCTGTTATGAAACACATGATCTTTTCTATATATATCACCCACCTACTTAATGACCCTGGTAGATAGTACTGCTATACAGGCTGACTTTTAATCCACCAGCTTAATTTCGCAGCAGATTCTGCTATTCTTTATAGTGTGACGCCAAATTCGACGTGATCATAAATCCAAAAGAGATTAAATCCGACAACTCGCGAGTCCCAAGACGGTAAACTAATTTTGCGTACGAGCAACGCTGCTAACAAAAGCTCCAAAATTAACTTATCAGCAAGCTCGTACATCGACTTTCTACTTAAAATGAGTTTTGTACACGCACATCTTTAAAATGTAAAATTAGTATATTCTTGTTTAAAATTTGCATTAATCTAGCTATTAGTTCCGCGTGCACTTTTCGAAGTAAAAGTGTTACCTGTCAATCAAACAACAACGCTGGACCATCTGCGCCGACCAAATCGATTGTCGACATTCAGTGTGAATAGCTAACTTGATAGCGCTTTCCAATCTGCCTTTCATGTGACTACATTTTGTAGGAACGCTTCAGACTGGGCACTTTGTCTCCATTGTTTGAGACTATAGCTCGCGCTGAAGTGGCATCTCAGGCATGCATAGAAAAAATGTAGTTAAATTACCTTGTCTTTGGTGTGGTCGACTAGGGCATTATTGGCGTTTTCTCTGATAGAAGTTTCTATAAGGTGTTCCATAGCGTTGATTTTTTCGGTTATATCATTTTGTACAATGCGTTACTTCTTTTTGTCGAGTGTGTTACAGCTTAGGCATATTACATAACTCCCATCATCTACGCTACGGTAGCTGTATTCCTACACGGGTCATATTAGTTTCAAGGCAAGACTTATTTCGTTTCCAAATCACACAAAAGGCAATATCGACATATAACTAATTCCCGCTTCCAGGCAGGTACAATAACAATCAATCTATCATGATTAGGATTTCAATTCTCTTAACGATGTCGTAATTCGTAGCTTACTTTCTATCTAACGGTGTTCTGGAACACAGTTCTGTTTATGATACGTATTTTGTATGAAATTACAGGCCTTTGAAATGAGATGGGACGAAATGCAGTCAAAAACATAATAGTTGAATCTGTTGGCTATTAACTTTTTGTTCACTTCACCTGGATTCTGGTTAGATGTAGTCTATTTACCGTTCTTGTTTCTAATCATAACTGTGCCTTTAAAGACTGCTACTTTCCGTGTTGTTCAAAATATTTTTCAATCAGGTTTTTCTTGCTACTTTTTTAAATCAATTGACGTCATTAATCCTTTTGTTGATGTATACTGAATCGAGACCGCCAACCGCAACCAATCGAGAAATTAAGCGTAAATTAAGAAGTCTGTTTATAATTTGTCTATTAAACCATAACTTATGTAATTGATTATAGTGCTCCTTACCTCCTTTGATGCCATATAGTTTGCATTTATTTATACTTTATCTTAGCTCCAATATTGTTACTCAAATTACCATTTCGCTCCACATTAAAGTTTTATCAGCCTAAAGTAGAGCTTACCATCGACAGTCGTAAAATTTAACAGCCGTTATCTCTTCAATAGCTATATGATGGCTATAGCTGCAGCGGAGATACCGCTGCAGCTATAGCCATGTAACCTCCGCGCAATCTCCCTGGATTTATCACAACGTCGCCGTTTCCTACTTAATGCAGTTTCCACTTCCCTTTGCTGCATCTGATGCTATTTCCATTGCTTGCCAAATTAGTTTTGAATTTGAAACGTATTTCCGTGCAGTTTGAGATCTAGTATTTAGGTTTCAGATACAGCTTACGGAAATCCCTGACAAATTGATAGTAAATCAAATTCTAAACTGAGAGAGGACTTCAGTGTCGCTTCCTTTCGTGCAAACATTCTTAAAAAAAAGGAAATTTAAAAGATCATACTGAAATGATTCTTTTTATCCATCCGTCAACTACCTGACCTGAAGACATATGACCAACCAAGCAATCTTTGACAGCGGTGAGTGTAGCGTGACGCCGGTTGCGCCCGCGCAGTGCCGCAATGGCGGTGTGGTGCGGCGCGCGCATTCTGCCGCTCGAACGAAGAGTCTACTCGGTCACGCTGGTGGTGTGTTACATTTTCAAATTCAGTGATTTTGTGATGTGCCTCTTTGGAAGGAAATTTTGAATTTCATTGTATCAGCAGATCTTAGAACATTTTAGATTGGGATTATTTCTCCTTTATGAAAATCTTTCCTACTTTCAGGTGTTTCCTAAGGATTTAATGATCGTAAATTTCCGGAATCAAAATACATTACTTATTTTATAGAACTGTCACACACTATTACTTTTGTAAAATAATTGGAATTAAATATAGTCAAAAGTTAAAACTTTGCGGCATTTGCCTTATTTTTACTAAAGTTGGTTGATTTATGATACTAAAAAAATTTCTTTCTCTATGCGAATATTCATGACAAATTTTATTCAGCAGTATTCTTCAAAATAAATACATTAATGTGGTTAGTGGATATAACATAAAGATTTTCCTATACTCGCAAAAAAGTTTCGTTCTGATATTCATTACAAAAGATTTATTGAATAGACAACAATATCAGTGCCTACAATGTTTTTGCTTATCTTCATAACAGTTAAAAAAGTTCGAGCGTAACGCAATAAATCGCTTTGATATTCGATTCTCGGGTCGATATAAAATCGATTGTACATGTTCCGGTCACGATTGTATCTCAATCTAATCGGTTGATAACTGCAGAAGCTAGTTTTTATCAACGATCGGGAATATCCGAGATGTGTCTTGGAAGATTAAAATCGAATCACGATGTCAAGATAATTCTAATGCATCTTTATAACAATTTAATTATGTTGGTGACATCTTTACATTTATAGAAAATAATGATGCCAAAATATAATTGTATAAGTATACCTAATTATTTCTATTGAAGGATCTTAAAAAATCTTTGATTCCTGTTTCCAGGAAAACCGCGATGCAAATGTAAATTCGCTCAACAATTTTTTTTTATACAAAACAGATATGTAAAACAATTAATTTAAATAAAGCAGTCGTCGCTATACAGTTATCAAGATGTGTTTAAAAAAAATTATCTGTGATCTCGTTCAAGTTATTATTAAGGGCAAAGTAGAAATTATTACATTTATAACAATCATTGCAAGACCATTAAAAAAAGTTTGTTAATTTACCATGCATCAATTGGATTCTGTCTGTCACTGGTACAGCCTTGATTTTGGAGTACCTTTCCCCGTCTATAGGGTTACTGATCTACCCGTGAAATTGTAGGGCACGACAAATGACAATTCTCTAGGTTTGCTTGCTCCATGTTGCCGGACGAAATGAGATGGTCCATTTTTACTATACCTACTGTACTATATATTTTCTGTCTCAAGTGTTTAAATATTTTTTGTAAAATTTGTTGCTTTTTTTTAAATTTCCTCTTTCTCTGTTTGGCGAGTTGTAATGAAGAAATCATTAATTGTATTGAAGATATGATGTCCTTTGTTCTATATTATATCACTAAAATAGTCAAAATTGTCATTTACAAGAATGTTTTAGCAAATTATCTACAATGTATCTCAAGTTACGTAGACAAATTTAAATGATACACAATCTACAATAACAATGCCAAGTTGCATGTGTTTCATTCCGCGTAATGATCATGATCCTCAGCCATGAGGGCTACTACTTTATGAGGAGTATTTACTAAGCGTATTATTTGTGGTCTATCGCAATAATGATCAAGTGACCGACGTAAAATGACTTGCAACAATCGAATAATTAGTTGCTTCCGATTCGACCCCCGCTGCTGTGGAGGTAAAAAATGTGATCGACTGGACTTGGATTTTTGCAAACATGTTTTGTTGAACGAATCTTTCTGAGCGACTGTAAAATTTTATTTGCGTGTTTAGTATTTTCATTTTATTTCTGAAAGTCATGATCAAACTGCTGATAAAAGTACTTTCTAAGTGTTATCTTTATCGATACAATCTTAAGAAAATACACATCGTTAGGCACATAGTATAACCAAAACTACTTTCGCGGATAATAAAACAGACACAAAAGAAGTTTATGTTATTACGTTAACTCCAGACAGCCTGCTTACCAATGCTAAGTGTAAATAAAGTGAATTAAATTTTAAAGATCAAGTTCGCACTCCCTGTCAATAGAGATTGATAGCATCTTGTATACTCAAATAGAACTTGGATATCAGATGTTTAAACGTAGAAATCTGGCGTAGTTACAGACATTAGACATGTCTAGCTGTCCACAGAGATGGCTTACGAGATCTGGCATCGTTTAACAGTGAATGTGGCTAAAAAGTGGCTTTTCCTTCGGAAGTCAACCGGGAGTAATGGCTGGTGGATGATCTGACCAGTTTTTGTCGTTGTAAAAGTATACTTTCCTATTTTCTTCACATTTTCAAAACTTCATTTTCACACGCTGTATTTCTATATGTTTGATTTTCATGTGTCTGTTGTATATATATCTTCTTCTTATTAGTCGTATTCTTCGAAATTTACAACGACATTATGGAGCAAATCATACAACTAATTGCTAGGGGTGATTAAGTTGTCTGTTTTTGCAGAAGTCTAATGATGGATTGCTAATGGTTTATCCTTTTGGCAACTGTCTAGGATCCGATAGGCATCACATCTAGCATGGAGACTCTACTTTCACCATTTCATATTAATGAGCTCGATATCCTGATGTTTTATTATTGTACACGTTAAAGTTTGTTTTATTTTCATCGAGGTAAAACTTTAAATTACTATTTGCTACCACGATGTAAGAAATGGTAGCAAAGTAAGAATTGGTCTTGCTTTTTCGATAACGGTCACTGATAAGAATTTATAGCTACCTTTGTCTAATTTTACGCAAAAGATAACCCCGATTTGCTTGACGAACAATTAACACCATAATTGATATGAATTTTGTTTGATCTTTTGGCAATATTGTGTATAACTTTGAGCCACTTCGAGGTAGCTCTTATTTTGGAAAGAAATTTAAAGAATAGGGAAACAAGTAGAACACTAAACATTCATTTATAAGTAGCGAACAGTCATATTGTCGCTTAGCAAGGTACTCATCCAATGCTTCTCCAGATAGACAAAAAGTAGAAGCTCGATAACATCCATATGAACGAGTTCTTGAAGATCCTGTCGTGCTACCGGTACTGTATCTACTTTTTTTGTCAAAATGCGTGCACCTGTAAATATTGTCATAATGCGTTTGCGCACAAGACATGTTTATTTTTTTCTCTCTTGTTCTTTATTCGGTTCGTAGGACATCGTCAGGTTTATTTTCATCTGTAATTTCTTTTCTTTACTACCTTTTATTAATCAGTTTTACCAGTTGCATCTAGCATATCATCCAGGCATCTCATATTGGTGATTTAGGTGAGATAGGAAATCGTTCATCACCGTCTAAGATTCGAATAGCTTCTGCATTATATAAAACATTTCTTCATACACGTATGTGTTTGGTTCAGTCAATTGCACTTGGACTTTCTGTCCTCTATCCAAACGACCATTACCGTTGTTTTAACGTTCTTTGCCTTTATGTTATTACCACTTGCCATTACGCAGACTCTTGTGTCATACCAGTCACATAGATAACAGTTCTGTGGTCGATGATAACTAACAGTGATACTTTTTTTTTTCAGATAGACCCAAACACAGCATTCCTGCGAGCAGCGCGCGCCGGCCAGCTTCAGACAGTGGGCGAGCTACTCGACTCCGGCGCAGTCACAGATATCAACACATGTAACTCGGTGAGTTGACCGACAATACTAGGAAGAAGTTACGGCTCTAAAGTTATTTACTTGAAAGCTGAGTCTACATCTTTATTCATCTTTTCCTGATGGCTGAACTATCTGAGAACTTGTATCCTAACGGAATTATTATTTTGAATATTAATTTCTACAATCAAGTCTTAATGACGATGATGTCTATTAACATGTTTTTTTACGCTATACTCTAGCTCGCAATGCACTGCACTATAACTGTTGACTTTTCGACATCCATGTTTCATGGCCTGACATCACTGGCCTTTGACCATGTACCGTTGATCTACAAATGAACATAATGCGTTTATTGTATCTATGCAAACCATTACCAATACTGTGGTCGTTGGGCTGGCCCGAATTTGCTATTCAAATATATAAAAAGTATTTAATGATGTTTTTTGGGTTGACAATGATTGAGCTGCATAGCTCGAGCGAGATCATCAATTTTTATTTAGTTATGGACTCATTGATGATATATCATATGGAAAAGACTTGATTTTTTTGCGGGCATCAGAATCTAGACACACTAGGAAATCCCGTTGTCTAGCAAGTACAAATTGTATATTCCATGTAATTTCTGTACTCGTATAAACTTGGAATATTAGAGTAGAATTATAAATAAAATCACAGCAGAAAAGACTGGAGGTAGAAAAGGCTGGAATATCGTCTCCATTTCCATCAGTAGTGGTAGTTGGTAAATGGATTTCATGTGTTGAAAGCGTCAGTTTGAATTCCTCTGGGTTTGACTTCGTTTACGTATTGTAAGTGTATCAGTTCCCTGCAGACTTCAAAACCGTGTTACCCATTACTTCAGTCTCGGAGGATTTCATTTAGAACCGTTTGTTAAACTAATATATCATTAAACTATGCAACCTAAAGCGTATGTTGAGAACTAATGTAAGACAGAGCAACACGGACTCTTCCGCGTGCGGAATTCCTTGTTGCTCGAAGATATTAGATGATTTTTGAACCTGGATTTTCATAATTATTGCTACATTGACTCCGTTTGTTGTTCGTGGTCCTATCACGTAGTTCTACTGGTCGATCCAAGGCAATCGCCTATCTCAGATTATCAGCATTTTTTATTGCATTTATTCTGCTACCGATTTTTGATGTTTATAACGTTGTTACAAGTTTCATCCACTAAGGAGGTACGGTGTATGCGCTTAGGGTGAAGTTTAGCCCATAGAGCAACACGGACGGAAGTCCTTGTTGCTCGAAGA
>JAEMBS010000433.1:0-25000 GCA_018467065.1 Ephestia elutella
CTGTCAAACTTTTATTTCTCAGGAACGCTTGAAGGTGTCAAGTTGAAATTATTATCGAATACTCGGATCCACGGTCTCTTTCAGCAAAAAAATAATCAAAATTATACGTCAACGCGATCAGGAGATATTACCGTAAAATGTTGCGATCAAAACCTACTTCCCGTTGACCTAAAATTATAAAATTTGGTAAAAAGTCAAGGTCTATCAGTACTTGTACAGGAATAAATCTGAAAGATGTAAATATGTTGTTGGACGCCTAATAAAAATGTGTACAAACGTATTTTTGCGCTCGATGCAGTATGATTCTAGGGATCGAACTGCAAAGTTAAATTTGTTTTTGAAACTAGTTGGTCTTTTAGTTAGTGCTATAATGTGAGATGCTTTGCGCGTACGGAACGCTCAGTGCGCGAGCTTGACTCGCACTTGGCTGATTTTTTTCTCGAGGTGAAAATGCCTACGCCTTCCTTCGCATACCGCTTTACTTCTCGATAGTCGAACAGTGAAGCGGCATGTGGGACTTGGACTTGGACCCACTAAAAACACCCCGGTACCTCTACGTGCCAATACTGAAGAGGTGGGAACGGTGGAGTTGCCACCAATCTTCCACACTCTCTAGCCAAGGCAGTGACCTTCAAAGGTCACACACTAATTCGAAACAGCTCTAAATAAAATAATTTTACTGACAATGACTCTAGCTAATAGTCTCAAAATTGACAATTTACTTCTACAGTAGTTTGTTAAAATCTTATTGAATTGAACATAATTTAGTAATTTTGTCTGTCTGTTCATTGTCATTGTTCAGGTCCAGTGGAAAATATTTTCCATTTGCGATGATTTGCAATCTTATTTAGCTGATTATTTTACTAAAAGAGACTGGTCAAGTATTTAAATGGTCAGCTTTTATAAGATACAACTATACATATGTAGTAGGTAGGTCGTAGGTACTAGATGTAGGTCTAATGGCCATAACAAATAGTCCTTGATCTCACTTGGCGTTAGTTGCAATTTATTTACGTAATGCAACTGATTGTATTTCCAATATAGGAACCGGTATCACGTTGCATTATGCACTCGTTTGCATATTGTGGTACCTATTGTGGTATCATGTGTATACCTACCAAAGATGCTAGTTTATAGTATAATTTTATTATTTTGCATTATATTTTTAAAGAGAAATATTCGAACTTTAGTTTTGGTTCAATACAAACCGGACATATTTAAACTATTAAATAGGTATCTAAACAAAAAATATTCAGAGATTTAATGAAGGACCGACTGCTCAACTTGCCTGAGTTGAGCAATTACTTAGTTAAGCAGTGGGTAAAAAGGGGAAAATTAATTAGGTAGACACTTCAGAGAAAATGCTCATTATCATTTTTACTTCGCTATTCTGATGAACATCAGAGTTTTACCATGGTAGGTGTGCAGCTAAACGAAGAGAATTAATTTCAGCTTGCTAATTTCTTGAGAAAGAAAAGTTTGACAGACAGACGGACAACAAAGTGATCTTATAAGGGTTCCGTTTTGTCTTTTGAGTTGCGGATTGCGGAACCCTAAAAAAAATTACCCTTTAAAAAAAAAGTAAAAAGCTCTTTCTTGTTTATGGTATACAAGATCCTGAAATTAAATGTGGCTTCAGATGAAACAAACGACGTCAAAATAAAACGATGAAAAATGGCTCGTTTATCGTTTTTAGTTTACTGATTGTTATCTATTTAGTTTACTATTGGCTTATTGATAACTTTAAATAGACGTACTTTGATATCTATATCACGTATGGAACGCAGGGATATTAGATGAGAGACAAAAGTATGGAAAACTACTGGCTTATTCAATTAATTGTCACAGCAATTATATAGCCTGTGCTTTTATAGCTCTATAGATCTAGTACTGTCTTTCTTTTCTATATAGGTTTAACTTGCTAAAACATACATACATACATACATATTATAACGCCTTTTTCCCGTAGGGGAAAAAAAAAGTCTTGCTAGTCTCTCAAAATTTTTTTTTGGTGCAATGAGAAACTTTGACTTACCTTATGTACCTACAAATTTCATTACCTTAACTTTCAAAACAGAGGTTAATATTTACAGAGGTTAATATGTCATAAACGTGAGAAAGTCTGTGAGAGTGCTGTTACACTTTCATGCATAAATTACTTGATGAATTTCCGTGAAATTTGGTAATAAAAACTGAAAAAGTACATAGGTCGGAGTCCCAGGGTGCTTTTAATAACAGGATTACAGGAGTAACTTACATTTGATCATTTTCACAAAAAAGAGCTTTGGAAGCCCAAATCAAAACTTTGGAACTTTACACACAACAAAGTACTTGCTTTACACTAAAAAGTTTTACGGTATTCACAAGTTTTATGGTATTTTTCACAAGTTGTTTCTCTGTTCACAATATGCTTGTTCATTTGCTTATTTATTAATGCCATAAGCGTGCTTATCAACTGGACTATGAATGCAATACTGTGGCGATACTGTACCTATGTCCCACCAAAGGTAACGACAGGAAAAAAAGGTTCAATGTATTTGTTTTATAGGGAAATGATTGTTATTACTAAATTGTGATTAATGATTTGTCAATAACATTGTAATTTAAATGTAAATTTAGAGAAAGCATATGTTTACCGTATCTTGTGGAATGCTGAAGAGATTTCAACGTTTCTACTTTATATGAATTTTTATAAGTTATAGATTTGTAATTTAGCTTATGATTTGAAAAATCAATTTCACGCAAGATAAGCCATAGAAGAAAAGATATGATAAATAAATAAATATATACGGACAAATCACATAGATTGAGTTAGCCCCAAAGTAAGTTCGAGACTTGTGTTATGGGATACTTTTTTTTTTTTTATAACATAGGGCGGCAAACGAGCAAGCGGGTCACCTGATGGTAAGTAATCACCGCTGCCCATGGACAACCACAACACCAGGGGTATCTAACTGTATCACTAACACAACGATATTATATTTTATGTTATGACAAATACATAGGTATAGATAAACATCCAAGACCCAGGCCAATCTGAAAAAGATCATTTTCCATCTTGACCTGTCCGGGGATCGAACCCGGGACCTCCGGTGTGGCAGTCTGGCGTGATAACCGTTAGGCCACGGAGGTCGTTATAGGAGGATGATAGTCGACGTCGAGGAGGATGATAGGACCAACATAAAGCTAAAAATATTTTTAAACCCATGAATTACACCATCCGTGAGATGGTCTGATTATTTAAAGGGATTCGATAAGAACTGGAAGGAAAAGACGAAGGACAGAGATGAGTGGAGAGAATTAGGGGAGGCTTTAGCCCAGCAGTGGGGCATACATAGCTAGAGAAAAAAAATGAATTACACAAAAAAAAACGAATCAAATAACTTATTCAAATTTCTAACACCTAAATTGAAGTACTAAATACAGTAAAATCGTTACTTTTTTACTACCATTACAGTATTGGTATACTTATGATAAAGTGCGTTATCTGGTTTGTGTGTCCGTGTCGTCTGTTTGTTTATTCCTAGTTTATGATCATTAGACTTTATGTATTGGTAAGTGCGTGTCGGATTTGCGCGCAGGAGTTCTGAGGAAATCAGTGATCTAGAATCTCGTTAGCCAAGCTGTGCAGCGCATTTATGAATAGAATCACAGATTAAATAATACTATACTTACCTACTAGTGTAGAATGTACTCTCAAATGCATGCAATGTTGTTATATACCCGATATACCCTCCTGTAGTTGGAATCAGCGTTGAATTTGGGAAGCTCGATCGAAGTGCTGTTCGAATTTTTCGAACGTAAGTACTCGATAACTCGACAATGAAGGGTATTTTTAATACATATTAATATTAAGTTTACCTAAGCTAGATTATAGAAAGTTTATAAGAATTATACCAAACCTATACCTATGCATGTATTTAGAAAGTGTGAGTAGACTTAGGTAGGTACTTATAAAGGTCCCAACTAAATCGACTTGAATTTTTCTGGGCCCCTATGAACATATTGGAAAATGGCGATTTTTTCGAACCACCATTTCGGCGAACCACCATTTCGGTTTTTCCTTTCATAAACCTAATTCCGGAACCCTAAAAATAAGCAATTACTTATATTGTTTATAATTGGTCAGTGGCAAAGTTCAGAGATAACGCACTAGGTAGCAATTTATTCATTTTTTTTACTTTTTTGGAACTTGTGGATGAATATATGAGGCCCATACAGGGTTGATATACTGTGGCCGGAACCCTCTCGGGCCCGTGGCATTTTGCTAGCCCTGCCACACTGCCACCCTATAGTTACGCTACTGATTGAACGTAACTATTATGCGAAACTTCAAACTAGGACCACTAAAAAAATGTACATAGGTAGGAAGGTACATAATATGTACCTTCCTACCTAGGTACATTTTTTCAACCCATTAAATTTCGATTCGATTTCATGAAAAATCGAATCTGAAAAGACGAAAGAAATCTAAGTTAGGTCTATGTATGTTTTGTCAGTTATAATAAGGAAAGTAAAGAAGAAACAAGTAAATAAAACAACGGCGATATCTGGTAATTTAACTCCTGATAAAACAATAAGTAGCAAGATAAAGTCTAAAATATAATATGTACTTTGTGTTAATTTGCGCTTAATTAACTTGCCTACTTGTATTACGAAAAATATCTGACTGTGCTGCTTTGCATATCTAGGTACTTATATAATTTAAATTTGACATATTTATGTTATAAAATTAATATATATATATACTTGCATATATATAGGTAGGTACGGTACCTAGGTAGGTACTTATTTTATCTGGTTGATTAAAGATGAGTTGGTCTGGTGTTCAAAAATTTTTTCGTAATGTCATAAGTAGGTACTTACTTGCCTAATAAAATGAAATATAACACAGCTAAAACTTAAGTACTACTTAACATATGTCTGTGTACTTTATAAATAATAATTTTGCCATTACTAACAAGTCTTCGGTAGTATAGTGGTCAGTATCCCCGCCTGTCACGCGGGAGACCGGGGTTCGATTCCCCGCCGGAGAGACCTCTTTTTTAATTCGCATATATTTTTTTAATATATACCTATTAACATTTTTTTTGTAACAACTTACAAGACACGAATGCGACGACCGCCCGAAAATTAATGTAGAAAGTTCATTTTCAAAATACTAAATCTACACAAATTTTTAATTTTATCAACAGTGACATCTATTGCAAACAATCTTAACTAAAAAAATATTAAGCGCCATCTATTGATTTAATTATGTTTTATTCATTGGGTCTTCCATAATACTCATCATGAGATTTAAAAAAATTGCAGTCTTTTTGTAAAACGCTACAATTCCGGTTTCTGAGAAATCTTTGAATATTTTTTTAAATTTTCAAGTAAACTGAAATGTTTTCTGAGCTTTTCAATAGATTTTTTGTTGACTTGTTGACTACAAATTCTACAATGGACAATGGCTAGACCTCTATGGTTGCTAAAAAACAAAATCTACGAACCGCGAAATATTAAAATAAATATATTGGTTGCACTCTAGACTCTAGATCACTACCTCAGAACAATAACTTATTGTTCTGTGATCACTACATTTTTAGCCGACTGCAAAGGAAGGGTTATGTTTTATGTTGGATTATCAATAGTTTTTTTATTATTTTTAATGACTAAAACCGCAAACATAAGATACTCTTTTTTTATTTCTGTGACCAAAAACTATCTATAAAGCTTTTTGTAGAAACAGACGCAATTTTATTTGTCTTTAATTTTATGTTAAGCACCATCAGAGACCTAAATTGTGCACCATGATTTAGCAATCCTACCTGATCACTCCTGATTATTAATACGTTGATATTAATTTTAATAATGAGATTTTATCCCTATTTTTATTGACGGGCAAAGCATAATATCAATCCCTTGAATTTTTATTCGGTTGTTTGTTGTATGCGCTCTTTCTCTCCCGCCCGTGGGCCCGCGGGACCGGGGAAGTTTAATTTTTCTTTTCATTCGCGCTCAAGGCGTCGGCCGCTGCGTCGTGTTTGTGAGGATTTTTGACGTATCGCTATTGTCTATGGGAGTGCTTGGTCGAATCGAATTTTGTGAGAAATTATTTTATGTCCAGTGTTGAAAAGGATATTTCTCGCATGAAAGTGAATAAAACAATCCATTGAATATGGCGTTGGAGGGTGTGAAAAGTGAAAAAAGTGAGGAAAACAACGGCAATGTGCCAGACGGCAAGGCGAATGGTATCGACAACAAAAGTAAACAGGTACAAATAGGTTCTATTTTCAAATATTTAAACTATTTTTTTTACTTGTTTTGTGGCTAAGAAGTTACTACATACATATTTTGAGCTGTGATAATATTAAAGTATTTTTTTTACCATTTTTGCTGCAGTATTTTGTCGTATTATTAGCGTTACATACTGCATAGCTGTTTACGCGCAACTCTAGCTCTATCGTTCTCTTGGATAGTTGGATTTGGATGTAGTGATCTAAACAGGGATATGACCTATTTTGCGATGTTACAGTTTTTCAGACACCCACCACGTGATGTCATATCTTTTCCAACATTGATCTTCACTTCATCCTTACCTTTATGTAGAAGAAAATATATATTTTGAACATTTTTGTTGTTATCTTTAGTAGGTACCTACTTTCTTTGTGAGTCTGTAATATTACTACACAGACTTAGCAAATTGTAGAGTTTGTAATATAGGACATAAAATGAAAATAATAGTCATTTATCTAACAGGAAATCAATCTGATTGTCATATCACATCTCAATGCTATCTACCTGTCTGTCCTTGGCACCAGATATCTACTCTTTGGGATGATTATATTTTATAGCATTAGCATTATCTGGCTCTCGCTGGGTAAACTCTTGTGCACCTAATTCTTATTTTAAAAAAGGTTTTACATTTTTTTAAGCATTATTTATTTAATTTAAATAAATCAACTTTAAAAAAAATAAATATTTAAATTGGTAGAGCTGTAGAGCATAGAATTTTCGTTAATATTTAAAAACAGAACAAAACTATCCAATCAAAATCATCTATAATTAATAAAAAAAGATAATAATATTTCCAATTCTGTTAACAAAACCTATTGCCTACATTATATTCCAAACCTCTAAAAAGAGATTTTCTGAAAGTGTTACGGAAAAATTGAAAATGTACTTATATAGTAAGTTGTGGATCCCCCATCAATTATTAGCCTCTTATGTCACATATTAGTTAGAGCGAGTTAATAAGGCTAGTTAAATTGACCTAGTCCACTGCCCCAATTAGGTGCATGGACACTAAATGGGACATTCCACGTCTAGTGCGCCATTTATTATTTTATTCTTTGCACATATAACAATAATGCTCTTTATTTTAACAAACTTTATTGTAATGTATTTGGTTGCATTCATTTTGTAGATTAAAAAGTTTTTGGTGCTTAATAAAAAAAGTTATCACTTTTTTAATTATTTAATTTTCTTAAAGCGAATGTTTCTGACATTTATAAACATCAAACACTCCTTTTGGTCTAGTGAACTGATAGGGTAAATTACATACAGAATACTAATTTTTTATCTTGTTAATCCCATGAGCGCCAAATAATAATTGTGAAAAAAAAAATTATCTGTTTTTATCGTTTTCGCAAATTTTTCTACCAATCTGCAATAATATTGATCAAGAAAGTAATTCACTTCAACAAGGTTATTCAAGATGACCCAAAGGGAGTAAGAAATTATTGTGTATTGTTGTCTCATTGTCATGTTCACACATCTGTCGTTCCATTTTGCATCACCTTGCAGTGGAGCCCCAATTTTGAAATAAAAGATTCAAATTGTATGTACATTTTGAGAATTGCTTGTTTATCTATTTTTTTCCAATCAGTTGGAATTTGGTAGATCTAGAGATGCTTATTTATCTTGTAAGTGGAGTTTAGTTTTATGTATCTCTAGCTTGTTAAATACATGCATATTATATACACATATCAGTAAGTGAAAACGGCAATATTGGCCGTTTTCTATAAGCTGCTGTTTAAAGAATTGAAGAGTTTTCGCCCTGAAATTTCTGATATGTATTGTAGAACGTATGTTTAAAGGGAGGACTGTTTCCAAAACACGATGGGAAACATTTTGCTCGATAGAAAAAAATCCTGAAGTTACCTCTAATATTTCATATGAATACAGATAACATCCGTGTTTTATAATAAAAAATGTTTTAAAATCACCAACAGAAAGGTATTTTACCTTTTCGATTTCGTGACTGATTTAAATTTTTTATAAAACTAAACATTTCTATTAACTTTTTGATAAAAATGTGAATGGCGCGCAACCGGGACGTCCCCCCCCCCGCCTCAGCCGCTTCATATGAATTTTCGCTGACCGCCTAACCCCCCTTATTAGTGTTCTTATATAAGTAACACATTTTACGTGGTAGAGCCTTTAATTTTACTTGAATCACTGTCGCATAAGGTTTCCTGTAATGATAGTTGTAAGTGGTATGTAATAAATAAATAAAAATAATTTATATACAACTTCCTAACCGGGGACCGGCTGTTTACTTGTTAGGCAGGTACTCCTAGGTCCTATTGAAAAAAAAAACAAATGGCGTCAGAACATTAGAACGAAATGTCATTATCAAACGTCCAAGGTCTCATGCATGAACCGTGAATACCGCACTGGGGGCGTGGTCGGCAAACCTTACCTTGCGGTTTCACTGAGAAAATCATTATTCTGCAATGGAACCTATGAGATGAGCTCCGTTATGTAAGAAATGGACCTCAATGCACAACATCTATGCCTTAATTAAGACATTGGGGAAAAAATCCATCAACGTTAAGAATTCTTATTTGAAATTCGAATGTGTAGTGTTAAAGTCGTAAAAAATAAGAATCTTCCAGCCAGCAGTATTCGCGGCTTATTTACCAAGGCGGTAACGTCGGAGGTTGTATTAAAAGAGTTTTGACCTTGAAAGGGCTCGTAAGCATGACGTCAGCCCTCCAGAGGGAGGGTCTCCGGCCTCCGGCCCCTCCGACCGATTTCCGACTGGCCAGTAAATACGGAGCTATGAAACTGTATCCCAAATTGGCATATTTCATGCGTTTCTGCGCATTGGGGAAGGTCCATTGAGTCTGGATCCTGGGTACATCAGTTCTCTGCATTGTGCTGTTGAAACAGATGAATGATTACGTGACTTGTGGTTTCAATTGGTCTGCGGTTGATTGTAACCTTGGGTTTTTACTAGCAGGTTTTATTCCAGAACATCAAATCGTAGATCTTCCTCAAGCGTTAAAATACTGATCAGACTATTATTTGGAAACCTTACATATCATATTCTTTTTATCCTCATTCATATTTATTACTTTAAAATTAGATTTTTTTAAAATCTAAGGCGCCAATTACACTGAAACGGCGTAAGGTGAAGGCGCGGCGCAGGCACAGAACAGGCGTGGAACAGATAAGGCACGGACGCGATTTAAATTTTATCAAAGAGGCGAAGAGATGCGACAACAAGTCATTATACAGGCTGATTTTATCGTGATAACATGTCTTCCTCTTCCGACGACGAAGATGCGCTTGCTTTGCTGCAACTCATTAATGTGCAAAGACACCGAAGATATTTGTGCATCTGTGTTATCAGAATTTATTTTTAAATTATTTTAAAGTTACCAATAAATAAAATGAAATTATCGAATCCATTCTTACAGAGATTATAAAAAAATAACGGAAGGAGCTTTTTTAAAAAACCTTTTTAAAAATATCCTTAGTAATTATTTTGAAAATGTTGCCATTGTACGTGGAAATGCCCTAAAAGTCTGGAGTAATTTACTTAAAAAATGATTTTAGGTAGCACTTTGTGTACACATTAATGCTTTCTATGGCACGTGTAGAGTAATTCTTAGATTTTACACTCATTCCCTATGTAAAAAGTATTTTTTTTTTAACAAAAAATGTAGTTTAATTTTTCAGTTAAAAAAGTAACTTTTCTCCCTTATTTTGGTTATTGGGTCCTAAATTCAAAACTCTGCATGGTATCCACGTAAGTAATATCTCTTAAGAAAGCCCAATTACCAAGGATGTTTTTAAAAAGGTTTTTAATAAAAAGCTCCTTCCGTTATTTTTTTATAATCTCTGTAAAAATGGGTTCCCTAATTTTATTTTATTTTTTTGGTAACTAGTAAATAATTTAAAAATAAATTCTGATGTCACAGGAGCAAAAAACGTATTTTTTAGAATATACATTGCTCTAATAAAATAGAAATAAAAATAATTATGTTTTGCATTAATTTCGCCACTGCTAGCAATTAAGTATCTTAGGCTTTGTATCGAACTACCAAACACCCTGTATAACAAACGACGTGCTGCTTGCGCGCCACTCCAGTCGCGCCTGCTAGCGACGCGGCGCAGGCGACGAAACGACGTGCCTGTGCCACGCCGCTTGAGTATAATTCACAACGTGTCGCCTACCTACATTTTGTATGAAAACGTTTTGAAGCGGCAAGATGCCTGCGCCGCGCCTTTACCTTACGCCGTTTCTGTGTAATTGGCGCCTAAAGGCCTATATTTTTGAAATAAAATACTCATAAGAATTCAGGTAGGTATCAAAATATGATCCCTCTTTTCCGAGGTAATAAAAACGGTACGAACTCCGTAGTTCGTAGAATTAAGCATTATGTGAAATTTTATTTATAATTCAATGTGTGAAATCAATAAGGGTTTGCAGAGTTTCTGAAACTCGGGCACAAAATTAATTGAATCCGCCGAAAGTGTTCTTCGGAGGTGGATTATGTAGGTTTCGGAAATTAGCCCTTTTCCTGTCTCAATTTCCTTTTTATAGAAACCAAACAAATGTTCTGCCCTTCTTGTGTTAAAACATTTTGTACAGGACATTTCGTATACCATGAGAATCGAAAAAATCTTTTACATATCTCTTGCTCTGTATGTACACCCTTACACCCCTGAATGCCGGGGTGTATGACTATCATTACAGCATAGGTTTTGGAATTTGAAAAAAGAACTGTCATACTCATACTGCACGAAGAATATTTTTAAAAAGTTAATATTTTTTTTCTCGGTATCGATTAATTACTCGAATCGGAATCTAGACAATTTATTTTAATTAAATACGCATTTTTTTCTTCTTAATAAATGTTCATTGAAACCTGCTGTCTTGTTGTTCACTTACTTCACAATCGATATGTAAAGCTTAGCGCCTGAGCGAAACCTCGTATGCAATTGATGTCATACAGCTAATCTACTATTGTGTCTTACACTCTTTATACTTTGGTAGTCTTGTAACACTGCACATGTGAGTGAAGACATAAAGCAAGATATGCTTGCATGCTAATTAAGAACAACTCATTAGAATACTCTCATTATAGTAAACTACCTTTTTTGCGCGGCTTCGCCCGCGTGAATTTCCCACGGGAACAGTGCCTTATCCCGGGATGAAAGGTAACCTATGTCATTATCGGTACTTCGAACTATGTGTATGCGAAATTTCAGGAAGATTCGTTGAGTAGATAAACCGTAAAGTGGTAACAAACAAACAAATAAAAAAACTCACTTTCACATTTATAATATTAGTAGTACTAGGATAGGTTTTTAAAACTATTGACCACCTGATTTCTCTGCTCCTCACCACTCACCATGCTACTTGTTCATAAATAGAGGCTACAGTTCCGTGCCCTAATGATTTATCTGCAGCCTGGCATGTTACGTCACTACCCAGTTCCGTTTCCGTGCCCTCGAAGGGTCCCGGGAGCAAATTTGATTATTCCACTACGGTACACGGAACCCTTGCAAAGAGATCATAACTCCATTAATAGCTCGCTCACTCACTCTCAAAATTAAACGATGTGCCCTTAAAATCAATTGAAGTAATTAATTCTTAATTTATAACAGTCACAATTTAACGAATCTTCAATACCTAGCGTAAAATAAAAAGGACGATTGTGGTATTATTAAATTCTCATAATCGCACTACAAAGCCGCTTAAAATACCAAGAATAAAATTAAGTAACATATTTACAAGTACACCAGATGTTACATTACATTATAACAATGACATTGAAATAACTAGGTTAATATTCAACAAGGAATCAATTACGAGTACGATACATGTAAACAAAATACGAAGCAATGAGTGTTCATTCATAGCAATCAGACTTATAAAAGGTTAGCTGTGTGCGCGTGACCATCTTTTATTGACGGGTGTCTGTGCATATCAATTGACCGAGGCCTTAACGAGAGCAAATACAAATAAATGTAGGGAAGTTCTCTATCGTACATTTAGTAGGGCTGCTAACAGCTGCAGCTGTAGTGAATGCAGAAAAGAATGCATTGTCGTCATTTTGTAAAGTAGAATATTTTTTATACAATGATTATTCTTCGTTGGATCCCACTTTTTGATCTTTTGAATCGTCACTTTTTGGTATAGATGACTTCGACGAAAGAAACCTGATCAATGTAGCATATATGCTACAAATATTGATCAGGATACTACAATGTAAGGTCACTTTATACGGTAATGTCTCCTTCAAAATATACAGAAGCAAAGGGAAATGGAAAAGAAATCCAAGAAAATACAGACAGAACATGAAGTAAACTATAAGTGCAATATGAATGCAATAGAGACAATTTATATTCCGAAATTAGACCATCTGTCAAAAATCGAGAGCAAAGCACTTCGAGCTCGCGCTTGAGTGTAATAAAGGAAAAAGTGAGTGTCGTCGTGAAAGAAGTGAAACAGCAATGGAAAGACAAAAATGGAATGGAAGGACCTCTACCGACAATAGCCTCGATCTCGCTCTCGATTTGATGATGGTAACACATATTTAATCAACCCTGAATAAAAAAGCTAAACTCTTTTATAAACTAAAGATGATGATTTGTACGGTAGCCCTGGAATTTAAACTTGTATGACGCTGACGCTAACCGCGACGAGACGCGGTCTACACTTGCACTGCGGTTGATAACGTTATCTTCCTCAATATAATGTATGACTATTGTATTGTATGTACGAGTATATGCTATGGTTACAGCTGAAAAATTAGTTACTGATACAAAAATTATACAAAAAAGTCTTGTTTTGTAGTCATATTTGAAATTGAACATTGGAACGATTTATAGTCGAAGTTGATTGCATTGCATTGTAACTAAAGAGGCAATGTTTGTTGATTACACTTTTTTGTTTCATTAACTTTCTCATGTTGAAGCGGAATTAAATAACACGTCTTATTTGTGGCGCCTCGGCTTGGTTTTTTTTAGTCTATTTTCATGCCCATCTGTCGGTGGCAAGTGAAAGTGGTTCTGACATTTCGCTATTGTTGGTTCAGTGGAGTTGTGTTTATTTATAGTAAGTCTGCAATGAAAGTAAAATGGTGCAGGATTATCAAATGGCATTAACAAATGTCAGATGTCGAGCACGAGCATTACATACAAATTGGATTAAATGATCGGATTTGATTGGAGAAACGAAGGAAAGTCGTCGTTCGAGTAATTTATTGTGGTTTTCATGCAACTCTGTAAGATTTACTGGTGACTTTAGATCTTGAATTATCTCCTAGTTTGGTGGGTCAGCCCCAAGATCTTTTAAAATGCATTCTTTTTGAAAGTGACATTTGATTTCTAGATATAAAATTCGTGTTATTTTCTGTATGGGAAAAATATATTGAGTATTCGCCGAGTCTCGAAGCTTCCAATCGAAATGATTGAGATAGGCATATTGTAACCTGATCTTTCGACCAAAATAGTACATTTGCAAAATTAAACAAAAATGAAGAGAAGTATAGTCGAAGACACTCATCGTGTTGTAAAATTGTGGGATACAAAAATATTGCAAAAACAAACAAATCTTGTTTTATTATCGGTTTCAAAGGAAGCACGAACGAGTGTGTTAAGAAAATAATATTTTATGTAGACGATCTTATTGCAGAGTTCTATATTCGTGGTAAAGCACGCACCGCTACCAAAATAAATCGATCGGTTCCTAATAGGGGCGGGGCTGTAACAGGTGGAATTTATTTTTAGACGGGTATCACTTGTTTACATCATTTTCAGGACTGCGTAAATGTCATTGATATAATCTAAAAAAACCTTCCATGTGGCTAGGCCATTTACATCACCATTGTCGATCGAATGTTGTCATTGTCACGCATAATAAAACTTTACAATATCTGTAACATTTTCTTTTGGTACAACAATGAGTATTATAATTTTTCATTCCAATTCCGGGGTGTCTGTTGCGTGTTCTGTAGATTGGCCGTCTGCTACTAACTGTATAAATGGGAGAAGGGCAGCCCACGTAAATACCGTGTGAGTCCGGATGGATCTCGTTACAAATGCACCCATTGCCAGAAACGTTCATAAAAATGGCGGCGGGCGGGAAAGCGTGCGTGACCGCAACAAAGTACCTCTACTCCACGTTTTAATTAAAGGGTTAGTCCGCCGCAAATTGCTCGTAAGATATTTTGTCTTTTATCAAATACATATAAATCCAAATAAATCGTCGATCTGCGTTCAGCGCCACCGCTCCTAAAATTGTGAAAAATTTAAGATTCTCCATTACTCTCATGAATCTATTGTAATCTTTTCCACAGCAAATAAATGAAATCGATAGTATTTATTTTGTACCTTTTAATTTCATACAAATACATGGCCATTCAGAAATAAAAAGACACAAAAATGAAGCAGATTAGAAACATGATAAAAGAAAATACACGCATCAAGTATTTATTAAAATAGGTGCCTGTTGTAATCACGGCAACCAATGAAACACGCAAATAACACGCACGTATTTCCTGCAACATATAATTTTGATGTTATTTAGGTAGGGTGTGGTGCGATGGAATCAAAGGACAGGGTAATGTGATTGTGGTCTAACATTTTCCTATTCCATAAAATTTACGCCATCCATTTCCCAGCTTATTTTTTGGCAGAGTTCCAACATGGATTAGAGTAGAGTGTACTCAAAAGCGGAATCTAATCCATTGATGTATTTGACCAATGGATTAGAATAGAACAGAGGAAAATTATCGAGATGATCCGAAAAATTATGAAAAAAAAATCTATAAAACCAGTAAAATATTTCCCATGAAAACTACACAGCTTCAATCCTGAAAATAGGAACATGTCAGCCAGCCATAAATATTACTTATTCATTGAAATCTGCACCTGTTATAAAGACGGCTTGGCCAATTTCTTCCGATACGGCAATGTCTGCTACCATCTTTATATAGCACTGTATAGTATAGTACCTATTTTATTTATATACATAATCAGCTGTATAGCTTCGTGTCAGTCGGCTGGCAGCTAATTTAGTCAGTTTTACGATCGTCTTGTTTACACTTACAAGGCGTAGCAGTTCCTCGCTGACCTACTATCGATCGGCGCAATCGTATTCATTTGGTGATGGTTTCTGCTTTTGGGTAAAAAAAGGTGATTTTTTTACCTTGAGAAAAGACTATTTATCTAAATTTAATTGCAATTTCTCAATTGGTTGCCTGGAAGAAATTGCTTTCATCGATAAGACCGTCTTTTGCGCATCTTCCTTTCTTTTTTTAGTTTTAAGTTACTTAATGTATCTACAAATGTAATTTCTTGTATGCTAATAAAGTATTCTAGTTTTTGTTGTTGTAAATTGCTTGGTGACATAATAGTGTTCGTCGTTTTCATCATTGCTATTTAATTGTTCCAATACACTGTAAAAAGCTAGAAAATACATGGCAAACATGAGTGCAATAGCCTTGTCTATCGTAGCGTAGGTCAACACAGACGTTTATAAGTCTAGACTGGACTGATGGCCAATATATAGCCAGCCAAAAAATCACGTAACTAGCCGCCATAAAATATATATATCACAGAAATAAGTAGATTTTGTTAAAGACATACTCTGCATATTATGTTCAAGATAAGATAAATAGAAAAGAGGGAGGCACTGGGAAAAACCCTCGAAAACAACTTATCGTCTTATACTTGGAGTTACTCGGTTGACGGTTGAAGAACAAATATCAATAACAAAAATAAGAATACTTTATTAGCACACAAAATATAAATATATAATATCTCCACGCATATTTTCCTAGTCTGCTTGAAAATTGTTTAATTTGGTATATATTTTTTAAATCTCGTCTGATCCTACACCGGAGTGTGTAGAAAGTCCTGGAAGTCCCCGTGGACGAATTTGATGACATAACTAGTTTTGCCATCAAGACAACTCCAATCTCTCTTCTAAATGAATAATGTTCCTGCTACACCCTTATTTTAATTCGGCAAACGAGGGCGACGTCTTTCCTTGACACGCACAGACAGAATTAAAATTAGAAGAAGAATCTCAAGAATTACACGTTTATGTCTTCAAACAAATCGGTTCTTTCACGAATTTGATAACACTGTCTTGTGACGATTATGTTTATTTGTATGTAAAGGATGGTTCTGAAGAGAAAAAAATGAACTAAACTAGATGATTTCACTCAGGGATACAGTATAAACGTATTTCTAATTAACTAATCAACAAAATGCTTTCATAAAGATTTAAAATAATATTCGCACAAACGGAAACAAGATTAAAAATAACACTGGCATAAACTGGTCCGCGTGAGGTACTCCAACGTAATTAAATTTTTGAAGCAGCGAAGCCGGAGCAAAAATCAGCACAAGGGAAATTCTCGAAGCCACATAAATTAATTTCAGCGACTTGTGTGAGCTGCCTGCAATGGAATGAGATTCAAAGTAAACCTGCCGATACACCGACTGCGATATAATATATAGCAGGATACATTGGTTGTAACAAGGGCAAAATAGGAAGTAAATCAGGAACGTAAAATGTTGGATAAATCAGATAGTTTTGTAATGCAAAATGATTATTTTGATAACAAAGTCTGACGACTAGACCTGTAGAAGAGATAAGTAACGAACCCCAAGGCTAGCGAATGTGTTAATAAAAAAAAACATAAATATACTGACAGGACCTAGGTAGTGATGACACTAAATATTCTTACTGTTTGCATTATTTCAAAATGAGCCATTATTCTTTAGTATTCACCCAAAGGCTAGTAGGAATAGATACGAGAGAAATCTAGACCGTCTGGATTCTGTGTAGATGTGCTAAACTAACGGATAATGATCCTTTCTAAAGCATGCCTGTTCTTTTATTTATACGTTGACCAGGAGCACAAGTTTTCCTTGTTTCTCCACTTGTTCTGGAGGTGGCGTTCCGTGACGTCATCAGATGTTCAGCCGAGTGGAAACGAGACAATGCCCCCATGATTGTCGGAGCACCATGCTACCTGGCCGCATGGCGTTGCCCTCTCCATGGCGTTGCATTTTTTTAATTTTGTGTCTACAAGGTAGCAAATGGAGACAGGACAGGAGGAGGTCGTGGCGCTGACGTATGAAGAGAGCCGAGATAATGGGATAAGGCACAGAAGAAAAAGTGTCAGTGTACTTATCAACGGATGAAGAAAAAAAAGGAATCAAATGGAGAGAAGAAAGAAGATTGTTCAATTTAACTCCATCGACAAGATTCAGCTCTGGGCCGGTCTCTATCGTATTGATTCGAAATTGAATAGCTTTCTATTGGTTGTTAAAGACATCTCCTCCCCCCGCTCTGGTGGAGATCAGCCTCAGATCAAAAAAGAATTAAAGTAAAAAGGAAGTTACACACTTGCCAATTAAAAACTTAATAGAATCAAGAAAAACATTAAATTAAAATCATCGATTGCATCAATCAGATTAGAATATACTCGTGTACTTGGGATAAATTAAAATTCATTCTGCTGACTGTAACACAAGTTTAAGGTGTTAAGTAGCAGTAAGTTATGTGCTTTTGTTAACATATTGCCGGAGAATATTACACATTGTATTTAAATTTTTAATGTTGTATAAAACAGCGGGATTACATCACCGCTGGTTGACTCATCTCGAAATATCAAAAAAAGAATTAAGTTTACATTTTTCGTTTTAATTATTTTATTCAACTGTGATTCCATACCAAACTTTTGAGACACCAAAATTCAGTTAACGAGTTTACCGACCATATCCTATTTCACAGTTTCATGAGCATGCATGCGTACAAAGAGGACAATTCCTAAAAGAAAAAAGACGTAAACTGATTCATGGTTATGTTCGTACAATATACTCTCGATTTCTTTCCACTGATTCTCAGAAACCACAAACGAAATTCGGGGCGTCTCTAGTGTACCTCTAGATATCCTCAACTTTGCTCAAGTGGCCCAATCAAGCACGTTTTGCCACTAAGACTGAAGTTCTACAGTTCTGCTGACTTTTAAATTCAGGACAAATTGAAACATACCGAAAATTGTTTTTAAATTCAAGACTTGAGAGTATTGGGACGATGTATCTAGATAAATGTTTAAAATCCTATGCCCAGCTTCCTACAGCTGTATTTATAATCTAGACAACCTGACGAACATACATTTTGTAAAATCGATCTTTATCGTAGAACATTTTTGCATGTTTTTCAGAATAGTTATTTCTACTATTTTCTATTAATTTCTTGTAGTATTTCTTAAATTTCGATCTGGATTTGTTAACCAACGACCATGTCGTTATTATTAACGCCAATTTTAAGGCGCCGTCTTATCTTAATATGTGACAGAATAATGACTGTGATCATGTATCTGGTTATTACAGCGTTTTCTCCAACAATATTATTTACCCGGGTAAACCAAGATAGTCTGTGTAAAACGCTGCTGTAATGGTAGGTCAGAGCATAGCAAATACGACGTCATCACTGCAAATGATAGCAGTTGCAACCAAGCCGGAAGGCATCACGTGACCACCGGTGCATGTGCTGTGCAGTTGTGCCTCTGACGTTATTGCGTTCCTGCCGTTATACGCAAAAGAGATAAGTACATCAGACCCCAATCCTTGGTAATGATCGATTGCAAATTTTCATGGTAGGTAATTTAAAACTCCATGTTTATTTTTTTTTTTGTTTAAGGTGTTATCTACCGTTAATAAATTCAGTGCTATGAAAGGGAAGCACTTCGATAAACATTCGGATCAATACTATATACAATATCTACAACGAGTCACTTTAGGGCTGCGCTACTATAATCAATCAATCTAAAATATTAAGTGAAAGTTTTGTGGCGCTGGCGACCAACACGTATTGTTTTCATTCCAAATTGTGGTCTTGAATTTCAAATTGATCTGATCGATGCTGTAAGATAAATGAGAATTTCTATATTGCTTATTCTACATATATATAGCTTATTTCTTTGGCCTATGCTCGACGCTGTGACTGCCAAAACATGAAATAACTTAAACCATGTAGAAAGGTGTAAATAATTTTATAGCTCAGCATAGCTGACAACTAGATTCGAAGCCTGTCAGCGATACCAGAAGGTTTATGCTCCAGTCTGAATCTTAATCTTTGCTTTACCTTATTTGGATGTGTTGAGTATAAATAAAAGAACAGGCATGCTTTAGAATGGATCGTTATCCGTTAGTTTAGCACATCTACACAGAATCCAGACGGTCTAGATTTCTCTCGTATCTATTCCTACTAGCCTTTGGTGAATACTAAAGAATTGATGAGGAATGACAATGATTCATTTAGATACAGTCAACTTCGTTTAGACAGAAGTATGGTATTTGCTATAAACAACGATTTTAGCGAACTATTCAACGGTAACACTGAAAAACTTTGACACGTGCGGTGTCGTGCGTTGGCCGGTCATTTGTGTAATGTAATAATGCTAATTGAAACTAAATTAGTGGACGCGCCCTTTGCGTGCGAAGCATCCAATGATTTGCCGCCCTACTGACACGGCACACATTCTGCAAGTCTTCTCAATTTAATTCCATTATTTTGCATACTTATTGTGTAGAGATTCTCAGAATTATGTTAAAACTCCAAAAGAGTTGCAGATACAATTTCTGTGAATCGGTGATGATTTTGAAATACATGCAAGTTGTTATGCTGTCGATCGTTAAATGAGTGAAATGTTATTTCTAAGCTTCAACAAAAGAAATAAAAAAACTTATCTCTAAAACTGTTGTAGTTTCAGTATTAGATAAAAGCATTGTAAAATTTATAGATACAAAATTAGGTTAAGCTGTCCAGAAAGGTTTATAGGGCAAAGGGATTGCTGAATAAATTACAATTTATCGACGGTTGCGCACATCTCATAAATTTCGTGCTAGAGACATTTTATGGTTTCGTCTCGAAATAGATTGCAGTAATTATGTCATATCCAGCGTCTCAAGACGTGCAGACTTGCCTATTTCTGGTATTTACATCATTCAATGGCTCGAGGTCAGCGGTGACCTTATTTTAGTTGAATGGTGACTCTATGTTTTTCCCAAGCATTCCTCTTTTGTTCGAGTTAATTGCGTATGAAAATAGTTTTTTAATAGCTTTCATGCAAAATTGAAAGTTATACAGTCTAACTTCAGTTACTATATTGTTGATGTCTCCATTTTTTTTATTAGCCTATTGCTGGGCAAAGGACTCCTATTCTATTTTCCATAAGCCTTCCAATTGGACCGGTAGTTTCTGAGATGAGCCGTTCAAAGAATCAGTACAGTAGTATTAAATTCATCAAATTTAGATTTGGAACATTTCCAAATGAAATCAGACAATCGCATCCAACTAATAAATTATACTTGCAACTGCAGTCCCAGATTAATGAAAATGCACGAAGTGGAATGGAATTGGGAATCCAATTTGTACAGTAGCTTTGAGCGTAGTTTTATTGGCATCTGCAGTTAAGATTACTCCGTCGACAAAGGTCTGAACGTGATCAGGAATTATTTGAACAGTTTGCTCCGAACCCTTTACGCCCGCAAGTTAAATAGTAGAGTCGTTGCAAAGTCACGATTTTATATCAACCATATTTGTTTATTTATTAGCTTATGTCCTTTTAAAATGCATTTCGCGTAAATATAAGTTTTTAAGTTATGAACTGATAATGGACAGAGAGCGAGCCTTGGGTTTGCCTGATTTAAAAGAAATAATGCTTTCCGGGAATTTTGATAAAAACTTTTTTATTAGAGCAAATATCAGCAAGTTCTACTAATATACATCCGCATCTATCATTAAAAAGATATAGATGTAGGTCCTGGATAACAAACTTTGATGGACCGGAGATTACCAAAATGCAATTGAGTGGGAGATTTGTCACGTGATCACGTCGGAATTGGGGGGCAAGATAGTAAGAAATGATTACATCCTGCTGATTCCTGCAAATATACTGTCCAATTTTTTCATTGCTTTTATTGGTGAAGTTAGCTGAGAATATAATATGACTCCTGCTTAGTCGAATAGTTCTGTATGTTTGGGTGGTCTGATATTTTTAACTATGAGTTGCTGTTGAGTTTTTGTTGTCGTCATTTCTTGATAAAAAGACATGCTATGCACTACGGTTTCTTTACTTACATATTTACATCGAATATACTTACATATATACCTCTTTACTTATATATTTAGTGACTTATTTGTAAAAGTTTGTTACTCTTTGACTGATTCCATTTTTTAGTTTATTTTGTTGTTTCTTTTTAATATCTTATGTCAGGTTTAGAAAATTATCTTCGTAAGTGAAAGCCTATGTACCGGTATAGTCGTGGGATGCCACCAGCTTATTCCTGATTGTACTAAGCTCAACTGCAACCTACGGTTTGTTGCTAGAGCGGATATTGCACCGGTGACGCTTCCATCACTGTCGACCTACTTGCAGCTAACTGTACATTTTAATTAGCCCAAAGTGGGCAGAAATCTGTAATTGATGCTCTTCTCTGTGCCTTGACAGATATGAAAAATTGGTGTCTTGAGTGTAGTTGGCACGATGTGGGTTTTGGTGTACTGCGTACGAATGAGACGATAAATAATAATATAGTTGACGTGAAATTCATATTTCACGCTCTCATTCATATATCAACACTCATGTGTTTGGATAGTTTAGTTTAGAATTCATGATATAAAAATCTTTGTATAAGTATTTTGAATATTAATTTTTTTTCATACTACAGCTGTATTTGTGAAATATATTTTGTCTTCTATACTATTGTGTGTATAAAGTGTAAAATTTTTGACCATCATGTAACTAAAGAAATTCGTTCAACGTTTTGGAAAGCATGCATCAAATGCTAATTAATTGTAGACACACCAGGACATTATTTCGTTCTGTGGTTCGATAAACCCAGAAAATTTCCAGATAGATAAAGGCAACTTTGTTTGTCTCTTCTTAACCACTTTTAGGATCGTGGATTACGTATTCTATTTGTCTGTCCTGGTAGTTTTCATTGTTGTGCTCCTTACGACCTTCACTCTTATCTCGTTACTTTGTTGTGGATGTCTACTTTACGAACTCTCGTAAAAGCTATATTACGGGTTTTATCACTTTAAGTTCATATGCAGAGAGTTATGTTGCCTTTCGGTTACTGTGGTGTAACTATGTGTTACCTGAAAAGAATTATACGCAAGTTTTCTGATAAATGTGATGTATTTAATTAATTATTTTGCTGAATGCACACAGTTCTGTTAACTACTGAAATTTAATTAAATTTGAATTTATAAATCCACAGTATATTTTTGTCTTCGAATCTGATTTGGTCACAAACAGACTATGTCATGTCAAGATCAGAAATAAACTAATGAGTAATGATGTAATAGATGTACGCCTAAACAAATCATGTTTGATAATTTCAAATTGAGCCAGCTTTGTCATGGTCACATTAGTCAGTCAGTGAAGTCAGTATTTATGTGGCTATAATACATTGGTCAATTAGTTGGACAAGTCAAACTTTCATTTTGAATTTCTTAAGACACAAAAACGTGTCTTCACAAGGTTTGTAAAGGTTGTAGGTACTGATTGAGTCATAGCAGCTCTGCCAAGCACATGGTATTTTTATTTTTAAACTAGCTTTCGCCCGCGGCTTCGCCCGCGTTAATTTCCCACGGGCACAGTGCTTTTTCCCGGGATGAAGGATACCCTATGTCCTTCTCCGTACTTCCAGCTATGTGTATGCGAAATTTCAGAAAGATTGGTTCAGGGAAGAGGTAACAAACAAACTCACTTTCGCATTTATAATATTAATTAGGATTAGGATGAAAGCATCTGCGCCTTTTTTTTATTTTTTTTATTAGAGATTTGAGTGCGTTTGACCCCAATCTTGCCTGATGGGAAGCATAGATGAGGTCTAGGTTGGTACACGCAAACTCAAAATATGCCTATTGTAATCCTTTCACCACTAGACTTGTTGTTTCATTGTCCAACTACTTACTAGATTAACTGCATCAGACCATTGGATCCTTCCATCTTCCAAGTCCATTGGATTGATCCAATGCACTGATGCAGTTAATCTAATTTAAACTTATAACGATCACTAACGTTCAAATGGGGAACCCATCACTTTATCGCAATTTACTTCAACGATTTTCATGTCCCATAAAACCATTCGCAGATATTTTAATACAATATGTAACAAATCCTTAAATCTGTTTACATCGAAATTTTATTTACACGATTATTCATTACGTACAAACACACTCTATCGTTATTTCTTTTCATATTTTATGTATTTCATCGAAATAATGAAACATCAAAGTTTTGTTACCCATAATTTTATTTCCACGTAAATTTCAATTTGCAATATATTTGAAACATAAAATATTACATTATTATGTTACCATATATAGATAGATTAATCTGGTAGTATTTTATTGATCAACAGGAAATTTATAGCTAGTCCACTAATTATAAATGGATCACAAATCCGACTCAGAGCACCCCGACTCCACGTGGCTCAACTTTGTCATATACTAGAGTGTTATTCCTTCGCGCGGAACCAGAAGGCTCGCGAAGGAGGTCCTGAGGAAATGAGGGCACGAGGCCGAAGTGAAGCGAGGGGGGGAGGTGGCGAGCGAAGCGAGCCGGCGACCTCTCGAGCGGAGCGAGGTCGAGTGCCCGAATGAATCGAAGGGCCGACGGAGCGAGTCTTCTGGTGGAGCCACCCAGAAATACTTGCTTGCTGCATACATGCTGCATGCCTGCTTGCATGCCTGCTTGCATGCTTTCTGCATACTTGCTGCATGTTTGCATGCTTGCTGCATGCCTGCTTGCATGCTTGCTGCATGCCTGCTTGCATGCTTGCTGCATGTTTGCATGCTTGCTGCATGCCTGCTTGCATGCCTGCTTGCTGCATGCCTGCTTGCATGCTTGCTGCATGTTTGCATGCTTTCTGCATGTCTGCTTGCATGCTTGCATGTTTGCTGCATGCTTGCTGAATCGAAGGGCCGACGGAGCGAGTCTTCTGGTGGAGCCACCCAGAAATACTTGCTTGCTGCATACATGCTGCATGCCTGCTTGCATGCCTGCTTGCATGCTTTCTGCATACTTGCTGCATGTTTGCATGCTTGCTGCATGCCTGCTTGCATGCTTGCTGCATGCCTGCTTGCATGCTTGCTGCATGTTTGCATGCTTGCTGCATGCCTGCTTGCATGCCTGCTTGCTGCATGCCTGCTTGCATGCTTGCTGCATGTTTGCATGCTTTCTGCATGTCTGCTTGCATGCTTGCATGTTTGCTGCATGCTTGCTGAATACTTGCTGCATGCTTGCTACATGTTTGATGTGCTTGCTGCATGCATGCTTGCTAAATGTCTCAATCTTGCTATACCTTTTTGCATGTTTTATGCAACAACAAGCGAATGCAGCGTTCGATGAAACGTTACTGCGATTAAAAGTTATGATGCGCATCGTTACATATTGAAACATGTTATTATAAAATGGTTACATCGATATCTTAATACATGTGTGAAATGTTAGTTTGATATATCGTTTTTCTTGGAATAGTATAAATTTTATAACGTGTTTTTTAGGAAATGTTGTTCGATATTATGAAACTGCGATAATAAGTTTTTCGATGTTTTAAGAAAAAAATATATTAAAAAACGTGGAATTGTTTTCTGGGACATGATAATCGATGTGATAAAAATCTGTATTTTAATAGACACCCGTTCAAATGCTGTGCCAAAACATTTACTTCTACA
>JAEMBS010000434.1:0-25000 GCA_018467065.1 Ephestia elutella
GTACTATATTTTTTTTTTTTATAAAAAACTGAGCATTTGACAGTATGAGCCAGTAATAACTGTATGATAATACAAGCCTACCTTTCCCTATGTTCTAACATCGGAATTATGGTAATAGCGAATTTGCAACGAAGTTTGGTGTGTTGATGCGCTATCAACCTTATATCGACTACAGACTACAAGCTATAATTTGTGTAATTATAGCTTGTATAATCTGAGTTCTTCAAGTTTCTGTAGGAAATTAAATTAAAGAAACAAAATTATCTAGATGAAGTTAAATAAAGCTAAATCGCGCTATGGTTTCGTTTAGAATTTGATTAAAAATAAGTACAAGTCGCACGCACAAAATAATAGCCTTAAAAACCATTTAGTCAGGTCAGGGCAGAAAGATCTAATTTTGACCTGTAGTCGTAGCACAATACTAATCAGGAAAATTGAAAAAAAAATTGAAAAAAAAAAACGCCCACCGTCAAAAAATATTGTAATAATAATTGGTTGTCACTTCTGTTATTTCCATATTGCGGTACCCGACACGCCTGTTACTCATCTGACCCATAGCCAAGCAAAAGGTTACCACTCTATTCCGATCGGTCACACATACTAGCTCTTCACATATTACTATTTTATTTGACAACATTGCATGTACAATTTGTTTTATAGTTATTGTTTCTGAAATGTCAAGGTTTTTTTCGGCCTGTTTATTAGAAGTAAAATACTTTAGTTGCCCAAACAAAACACGTGGTAATTTTATATCTAATACAAACAGAAGAGTTTATTTTCCAAAACCGCCATACTAATATGCAACACACATTTTATTATTATTTAATTATATAGGAATAGGAAAAAGCGATTTGCTGGATGAAGGCCACTTTCAACTGGTTATTCTGAAAAATTATGGGCGAGCCTATTTAGGCATAGAAGTGTACTTTCTGCGGCTGAAATGATAAAAATCTAAGTAAAGAAAATGCAGGAAATCATACAAATATTTTCTCTTCCAACAACAAATATACAAACTTTCTCAATAATCATTTTTTTATTCACAGCGGCTCAACTATTTTTATTGCTATTTTAAAACAAGAAGTTCTTAGGCATGCACTTATTATTAGCATTAACACCTAAAAAGAAAAAAATAAAATGTAATAAATTAAAAAGTTTTATGCAAGTGCATGCTAAAAATACACTCCGAGCTTGCCGCTCGGGCATAGAAAAAATGCTCGGGTGCAATAACTACGTATACGAAATTTTATGCAAGCTCATGTCGTCGCATATCGATTGCATATCGATAAAACTATTTTATT
This sequence comes from Ephestia elutella, assembly GCA_018467065.1. Taxonomy (NCBI): domain Eukaryota; kingdom Metazoa; phylum Arthropoda; class Insecta; order Lepidoptera; family Pyralidae; genus Ephestia; species Ephestia elutella. Next base: position 1,299 of record JAEMBS010000434.1, read on the forward strand.
ATCCCATTCAAAATTTAATTCCTATGCAATGAAATTCATGACGTGTCTTTATTATAAAGATGCCATAAAAATATTTCGTAATAAACTGTCACAATGAGCACTAAGAAAGGAATTTTGTAAGTACACTACGGGGGGAGCCGAGAGAAACAACTAGTTTGTTAATAAAGATAAATAAATTCTACCTGAAAACTACACCCGAGAATTAGATGTTATTATTTTAGCGTTTAGTAATTTATTAGAGTTTAATTATGTTGTTGCATAGTAAACAATATTAAACTTTATATTTTATTTATTTTATTTTATAGGAAGACCAACAGCTACAATTTTAGAATAATGTATAAATAGAATAACATAATATATATAAGTACAATTACTGAAATACAATTAAAAATATACAATAGGATAACCTTAATAAAATAAAAAATCCAATCTCATGTCTGACCCAAAGGTTCTAGTACATAATATCTCGATGATACTGTACCAACCCCACATAAAATAGCATAAGTACTCGTAATTGTAGGATTTTTAGGCAGGTAAAATATACCATCCATATAATTTTTCCTTTTGAAATAAAAAGCGCGGCATATGCAAATTAAATAAAGCCTACTGCGTAACTATTGTGAAACAGTATATTATTTATAACCGTATTGTTTCAACACTGACTTTGATGTATATTTATTTACAAATATTTACTCTTTAGCAACAAAATAGTGTCACTTCAATCCGTACGTGTTAAAAAATGTATTGGCATGCTACCTACTGATAAATTGCTTTTAAATTATTAAGGTACCGTCAACTTTAGGTGCTTTGAAAATAATTTGGATATGTTCTGTCGACTGTAACAACTTGATGTGCTGCAACTGTAGAGCGAGACTCTATTCAACAGATTAATAAATGTTTATTCGGATCAAATCTTGCAAACTTAAGTAGAACCACTTACTTTTTTCCTAACATATTTACAATCGGGGGCAGATAAAACTGAACCCTACCGAATACTATTATGAACCCTACCGAATATCTATACATCACCGAATACTATTTCAGGGGGGTCAGGTTGATCTGCCCCTGACTGTACATTTCATTGGCGAAATGGCCATGCAATTGTCGGGTGTATCCGACGTGGCGGAGAAAGGGTAAACGAATTCAATGCACTTAGATCAAAACAAAAGTATGATTTTCATTCATCATGACAAAATTAAATCAATATAAGCTGCGGCTTAGTGCTCCGCTTCCGTGGGAATTTCGGGTTTAAAAGTACCCTGTTAATACATAGGCAATTTTAAACCCGGGTAAAATGAAACCTGCAAAACAGCCACGCACACATACACATAAGTTTTTAACTTATTAACTTTGTTGCAGGTAACTTCCTAACTTGGCTAACATAACGCTACCGGGTGGAGTAGCGGACAGATGTTAGTTGTCATCTACTTGTAAGTTTGATAAAAACCATTCTATTTTTTAAATGAATTTTAAATTGCCAATTAATTTTACAACTTAAACTATGAGTCAATGTCTGTATCATAAAGTAAAAAAAAATATGCCTACGGTCTGTAAGCAGCTTCTTCAGTTATAAACACTTTATTTACCTGTCTCTTACAGTACAGTGACCGAAGAAAGTATGTACGTACAGTCACAAGCATTAATATTTAAACAAGTCGTTCCATAGATAATGTTACGTTAGTACTAGGTATTAATTATTCTGTGACAATGTGATAAGGTCTAAACTTAGAAACATATCAATGCTTGTGACTGTACTATGTAAATGGTACTATTCGGAATGTATGTCTAAGTGACTATTATATAACCATCGTTTTATCACTTTTGAACACTTTGACACTATACATACATGTACAGGTAATTATTGTAGAGTGGCTTTCAGATATCTAATAAAAAACTAAATAAGATCTAATTGCAATCTAATTGGTTAGTATTCTTTGGCAGTCTGATACTTACACTAAGTTCTCTTGTTATAGTTATTTGATAAAGGAACAAATAGAAAACAGTAATGTTTAAAAATAATAAAATAGTAATAATATATGTTAATTATAGAGAAAATTTACTATTTTTAGACATCTTATTTCAAGGAGAAAACAAAATTTTGAACATACAGCAGAAATTATTCAAAATGTTTGTCGAATGGTCTTGATAAGTCAAACATAGACAAATAATGACAAAAACATGAACATCGAATACCTTTTGTCCAAGGAACTATATAATTCAATGCTTTTGTCTTTTTTTAAAGTTGATTATTAATCTACAGAAGTACAAACAAAACAAAAGTTTATTATGGTGGTACTAACACCTTAAAATATCCACATAATTCCATCATAGACGATATGAACGGTTCTTAGGCAATGTCATAAAATCTTTAAACATAGGTCAAGACCTACCGAGTAAACATTCCTCTGAAATTAGACAAAACTCGTCTTTGTTTGTATTCCGTTAAGAGTTACCGCAACGTTGAATTTCTATTACGTTTATATACACTACACATCTTCAATTGGCTGTGAACTCAAAAGTCTCATTTTAATTACAGTTATATAATGGTTTCTTAATAGGAGAGTAATAATCGAGCATCTTCAAATGTAATATTACGTAGTTGGACAAGTTTTATTCACTTATAAACTTGATTAAGTTTTTATATAGAAACATACTTTCACACATTCATTTCTTACGCATTAGCCACAGGGCGGGCGCTTCATAGAAACGGCGGGTCAAATATACCTACTACTACTACAAATGAAACTGTATATCCGTGAACACGTCAGTAATACGTCAATGTGTGCGTTTTCATAGTCGAACGTCCCACAACCAAACAAGAACGGGGGAGAAGTGCGGGAGGTGCGGAGGGTGCCATATTGCGGGAGGGGCAGGGAGTTTCCTTTCTGTACGTAGTACTTATATTAATTCTGTGCCAGGGCCTCAAATAATTACACCTCCTCATTTAGCATATTCTTGAAATTTTCTTAGGAATGTGTTATAAATTTAATTGTTAGTAAAACTACCTAGTACCTATTCGAAGATAATATATTATTTATTTTATCACTTTACTGAGAGTTACAGTACTGTAAGTTACATTCGTTCTAGAATTAGCTAACTAGTTCTTGTTATGAAAATCACAATTCAAACTGGGAGAGGCTGGATTGATATATTTTGTCTAACCGGTCAATGTGAGAAACTTACCTATATCTATGACAAAGATATTAATATTAAAGGAGATTTTTTTAAATGTTATCCAAACACAAATTACAAGCCAATTTCGCCATAAACGACAATGTTAACACGTAAACAAAAAGGGCTGTTAAAATCAACGAAACAATTTCGGCGGCTTTAAATTGACGAAGTCTGTACAAATTTATTAACGTTAATAATACATTGTAAGTTGGCTCAAATTGTCTGAGAGGCTGTGTCTTCTTGTGCAATACTCAAATTGCACGTCCTGTAGATAATTAGGGGATTCGAAGATCCGAATTGACGAGTACGAGTTCTTCATCGTATTGCGAAAGAGCTTTATTAATTTCTAGAATTTCCAGTGTGAAAAAACCTTAAAGTTTTTTAAAATCATATTATAGGTTTTCTTTATTTCGATTGTCAAATCATATATTTACTAGATCTCTATTAGTTACGTTGGCAGTAGTCTTGTTTAAAATAAGTTAATAATGAATGCTCGAAAGCAAATTATTTGAGATGGAAAATCAACTAAGCATATTGAGAATAAAAAGAGTTTAAACATCCTTTACACAAAATTTTACCTAACTTATATAATTTCTTTTTCACCAAGCCATATCCACATAACCCCAAGAGGAACTTATCTGTTTCCTACCCAGCACGAGTAAATAAAATCTTTTAAGGAAATATCTTTATTTATATATTTAACACACTATACAATACCTAGGTATAGGTTTTATGTCACAAAATCTCTTTAGAGATTTTCCGCGCATCGGAAGTTACCATCATACTTGACTCTGACAATAATAAAAATTAAGAATCAAAGTTATTTAATAGACAAAAAATCCAAACTTCAGATACACACGCATCAGCTTATTAAGCTGCTAGTATGTTTAAAAATAAAACAGGTAAATAGTTGATGACGTCGGAGCCCGCCCGATGCATTCAAATAATTGCATCCAACTCTCATCTTCACTTCACCCACGGTTCAAAGAAAGTGAAAAGTGTGTCTCGGGTTCCCAAAGCAGTTATACATAACCGGTCCCCGCAAGGTGAAGGTCGTTATCGGCTATTATCGCTTTCATCGACGGTTTATTGACTGTTAATTGTTTAACACGCTTTGTTTGGTTATCAATGATTATGATACTTATTGATTTACTCATAAATTTTATTTATTGTTGATTATAGCGGCTATAAATTTAAAAAATAAATGTTTGTGGTCAATTTTTCAATCATAATCACTTCAATTTGAATTAAATCGTCAATATCGTAATATATTATAGAATTTTCATAATAAGTTAATTACAATAAGTTATTGTGCTTATTTCGGTCTTCTTAAGTTTCTGGTCTTTTTAAGTGTTTTATGCCCCTTGCTCAATCTCATTTGCACTCACCCCAAATGTTTTTTTTCTCTCTGCATCACCCCTTGGTTGACTGGTAGAAAAAGCCGGCTTGAAGTCCACCATTTACATGTTTTTATATAGAAGTATAATAAATTTAATATAAACTACTACAATGTTGATTGAAAATTCTTAGGATCAAAATTACCACTTAATAATAATTTAACCCTAAATATTTTATGACCACATCACATTGTACACATATCCATACATCAACATAATCCTTGAATGGTTTTTAAGCTTCAAAATTTTCAACAGTATTTTCGTTCAATGCTCACGAGAATTACGACTCATTGTACTGTAAATCTTGTATAACAATTTAATTTAAATAATAATGAGATATTCAGTTGCAGTATCTTGCAAAATAAAAGTAAATAAAAAACATTTTATTTTGGTACCTACATAACCTAGTGGTTTAAAATGAAGCATCAACAGTGTTATATCATTTTTCTAAAAACAATAATTTTGAAATTATAACTGTTTTTACTGCCGACAAAGACTAAACGCCGGCTTTTTTTACTGACGAGTTTTCTTGAAAGAGATTCCTCTTTGACGACCTACGTGGCCTATGGTCATCATGCCGGATTGCCAATCCGGAGGTCCCGGGTTCGATCCCCGGTCGGGTAAAAATGGAAAATGATCTTTTCCAGATTGACCTGGTTCTTGGATGTTTATCTATATAAGTATTTCCTTGAATTCTAGTATCCCATAACACAAGTCTCGAACTTACTTTGGGGCTAACTCTATCTAGGTATGTGATCTGTTCATATATATTTATTTATACATATTCCGACTATATCTCTTTAAATGGTAACCATCCCTTGTGAGTTTTGGGGAATTATAGAGTCATAATCGCGAATCCATCGTAAAAATCGATATAAATCGTTTGGTAATCGAGTTATGTAACTGGGCGGATCTGAATTGCGCGGAGGGCACCAACCGGTTCCACGGGTAGGGCCTAGTATTGATGACATGGTGACCATGGCACATATGATGTCAATTCGATGCCTTTGTAATCGATTTTTTTGTTTTGTTAATCGATTGACAAGGAAAACGTTTTGTAAACTTTCTGCAGGAGATTTACTATTTTTGGATTTTTTTTTAATAACCGCTCATTTTTGAACAATTAATCAAACAAATTATTTCTCGCATATTAAAACCAGAGAAGGTTTTAATCTTCGACCAAGAGATCATAAGGTAGTGCACCTATTGTAAAACAATTGTTATCTGAAACGTCGTCGTTAAAGGATTAATATTTGAGAATTAAATTCTTTATACTATTAATTGGCCTGCACATAATTCACGTTTAAATAAGTATACAAGTTATTTTTTTAATTAACAACAGTCAGTACCAAAAAATATGTGCGAACCTTACAGTAGTCGCATATGATGTGTAACATCTGACTCTATCACCGCACGCGCCCAGCTTCCTGTTACACACGTATAATTAGTTTAAATTTCCTTTCTATCTATCTACATGTTGTGTACAAAAATTAATTAAATATATAATTTGTCCATTATCACGAAATCACTCCCACACGTTGCAGGAAAGCAAGAGAAATGATGTTACACATCAATAAAGTACTCTGGTTTACTTCTCATCGCTGTAGAGATTCGCTCAAATGACTCAAATATGTAAATATACGGAGTAGAAGTGTCTCGTATCTCATTCTCGTCGTTTGAAGATCAAATTACTGGATCATTCGGATTATTGACCGTAAGGGAAAGCGCATCGGCTGTTACTCTTATTGCATTTACTCGTATATGATGCAGATCCAATACTGCATAAGGTATGTTTTGTTTGCTATATGCAGTATTGGCGCTGTAGGTACAATACCTACATAGGTAGCCTATGAGAAGAAGTTTAAAGCCCTTTCCCTTGATTGACTTTTGCAATCTGAGCGGGAAGAGAAGCAGCTGGCACATTCTATATTTTTTCTTCTCCCTGACCAGTATGGAAGTAGGTATTCACGTATCATAATGCTAACGCCTCATTTTACTCTACCTCTTTTTCTCTCATTCATATACTTACCAAATATATTGTAACAACTAAAAAAAAAGGTAATTATCGCTACATTATATCTGTGGCTCACTATTATCAAAAAAATTGGAAATTATGTAACATACGACGCACTTAATTATTACTACTTAAAACGTATAGATCTGATTCAATATAGGTGATTATATAAGTACCTAAGCAAACAATATTAATCATTATGTTTGCTAGCATATTAATTCACTGGAAAGCCCAGTAGCGCCCTAGCTTCAAATAATAAATCAATTAAGTTTAATTAAAATTTAAAGATTGTTAAGATACTTGACATGGTTGTTTGTATAACTTAATTAATCACTATAGTCTAAAGTAATCACTTTGCTATAGTTGCATTTAAAATAATTTAAAAATATGACTACATTTCTAGACGAGACGCGAAGACCCAAAATACTTGAGAGACTTACTTACTTACTACTGCGGCGCAGCGACCCGAAGTGGATCTTGGCCTCCGACACGAGATGACGCCATTTTTGGTGGTCTTGCACCAGCTCTCGCCAGTTGTCAGCTCTGAGGCTCCATAGGTCTTTCATCGAAAGAGCATTCTAGGGTTGACCGAGGGGCCATCGACCACTCAGGCGCCCTAGGGTACCTGGAGCGATGAGGTTCTGAAAGATACTCGAGATAACGCAAAAAATTTAAGAATATCTACTCACAAGGCGTTTTAGGAATTATTTAGGAATTATAGGGATGAATTAATTTAGGAATTATAGGGGAATAAAAAAAACCACACACATAAAAGCAAACATTCTCATTTTTATGTAGTGGTGTCAAAACAATTAGAAACAACCAATTATTAAAAATATATACAATGGTGCCACGAAGTCTGGCGTCCACAGTGGGTCAATTACCGATATTGCATGACCGCTTGACCCAGGGAAAGCTGGCATTTGGCCCATAACGAAGGAACTGATGAATTTATCGACAAGCGGGCACTGAATCATGTTGCAGTTTGTAAATGTCTTTATATACTTTAAGTAAGATATAATTTTTTATGAGAAAATATATAATTAAAATTAAAGAATAAAGCAGTGATAATGTTAGGTAAAACATACACGATTCAATCAAAGAAATTGTGAAATAGTTAAAAAAACACTGACGGTTTTATTTTAGTTTCTATCTTATCTAACAATGGATAACTAACATCGCCTGGGGATTCCGCTTTTGCGGTAATTTCGGGATAAAAAAATCTAGAATTTTGTGCGATTAAATTATATTCTACGACTGTACCAAATTTTATGGAAATCCATCTAGTACCTATAATTAACGTGATTAAGTACTGTCACTAGTGTTGATATGTATCCAATTTTAGACCTTATCCCATTGTGTTAAGGATCAAAGTGTTTACATATTAAAGCTCGTGACTGTACGTACAGTCAGGTGCAGAGACCCCTATCTCTCAGAATCCTATCTCAGGTAAGAAATAATCCAATCAGGGTCAGCTCCTGACTGTACATTCTCATGACATTCTCCAAACATCTTCACATCCAAACTGTCACATTTATAATATTAGAGGAATTTAAAGTCAATTTTAATGAACCTATCTCTATATCGAAGTGAATCAATCAATCGATCAAAACCATTATTTGTAAAACATAGATTATGTTACCTACCTAGTATATAGTCATAGGCCTTTGTCCAGCAGTGGACGTCTTCCGGCTGAGAGAGAGAGAGAGGTAACATAGTTAACTTTATTTGTGATGTGCCAGAAGGTACTATAAATATAAACAAACTAAAGATCACAATTTTTTAACTAATAAACGGATTCAAAGATGACCTTACAGTTACAGATAAATTTCTTGACCATTTGACCACTACGGCTTATAATACTAATTATAATTGTTCATCAATAAATCATAGATTTTAAGAATATTAACATGATGATAATCTTGTGTATTATGAGCAATTAGTATTGATGAAAAATTATCACCCTTGAACTTTATTTTTATAATAACAGGTTGAACTTTTAGTAAGACATCATAATAATTAACACATTAGTTAAATGATGTTTATGTTTTACTACGACATGTTTTTGAGATGAGAAATATATCTAGATATTATCGCAGGGGAGACTCTTAAATAATAGTAAACCTCAGGGTCGTTGAATAGTATTTTATTGGTAAAGAAATAGAATATAAGTATAGGACCCTGTAGTAAGGGTCCTATTGTTAATTATAATATATTAAAATAATTATTATTCTTATCTTTACAATGATGATTAACATTTATTATGTATTAACATTTTATTATCTTTACGAAAATGCAGATAATAAATTGTTACCAACAATTTTATGAAATCAACTGTATTCCCTACACGGGAAAATTGCTTCGTATAAGGTAATAGGTACAAATCTCCGATATTCGACGATTTAGTAGATTTTTGTTTTGCTGTTTGAAAGAAAGAGAAACATTAATTTAGTGCAATCACACATGGTAACGAAACAGGGAACATAAAGTTTAAAAATATGTAATACTAGCATAAACCCGGGACTAAGTTCCCGCGGGAATTTCGGGAAATCCCCTTTTAGAACACTCCGTAAGGAACCTACATGCCAAATTTCAGCTTTCTACGCCCAGTAATAGGGGACCGGCCAAGGTATGAGGATTGTTGAAAATATGTAATTTTATGATAGAATACATATAATTAAACACATTTTGCCACTTTTCAGCACGAGTTTATTCTCCTGAGCGGATTTATTAGAGTTCAAACTTTTAGGGAAAGTCCATTTTCTACGCGTGACGTCATATGAATGCACGATTAGTTAGGGGCGTTTTGGTATCGCCCAAATATCGCTTAAAAATGTGAATTGTTTTTTGCTATATCTTGGGAAATACTTTGGTTATGGATGTGATTCTTTTATGTATAATTCTATTAATGTGATATATTTCAAAGAAGCGTCAAAAAAAAAAGTTGTCCGGTCCCCTATTATGTCTGTGCGTTGTCTGTCAGTCAGTGATTGATTGTACAAAAATGGTCGACACGACATTAAGAATTCCATACGAATCAATTTCATTGTCATCTATTATGTGGTATACTGTAAGATCAATTAATCGATAAAAAGCAGATAATCGACATTCTCAAATTACAGGAACAATGAAATTGGTGTCATTGATCATTCAATCAAACATAAAAACATGAGAAGTTACTCGATTGTTTCAAACGGGTATCCACGAGGTATTCACAACGGGTGTCCTTTGTATACACGAGTAGGTACATTAATTACATTATTGACTTAATCTTTATGTATATACTTACAAATATATATTTTTTTAATTTAATATTAGATTTATTTCCGAAAGTTGTGGTGAGGTCAAGAACAAACCCATTCTTTATAAAAAAAGTTGTTAGGCTGTACGTATCTTATCTTACTGCGGGGTCCGTGTTTACGGTAGCACGTCGAGTCTTGGACCCTTTTATACTTACCCCCAGCCTTACTCACACACAGCGGGATTCCTGAAGAAGGACTGCATAAGCTTCAGGATATCACCGTCTGCGAAGTGCCTGTAGTCCTCCAGTTCCGGATACGCAGTTCCAAAGAGGGCCAGCCGCTTGTTAGCCAGCGAGTCACACTCACACATAATGTGCTCCATAGACTCCTATACTTCTGCACACACCCGACATAGGCTGTACGTAATCAATCACGCTTAAACGACTGCCCAGATTGAGCTTAACTACATCCCACAAAAATATTTTCATGTAAAGTGTTGCCAAGAGGAGACCATATGGCTCGCACTGTCAAAAATTTATCAGATCTCATGTAGAGCCAAGCTAACTCTACCACCCGAACTCTACGAGCCCTAACTTTACAAACTCTACATCTTAGTCAAAATATGTTCAATCAATCAATTAATTTCAGAACTTCGTTCTTATCGGTGAAATAATTTCCATTCATGCCTCACTTCTGCTATCGATTTGACCTCTCTAAATATGTTGCTTGGCCGTATATTAATTGAATGAGCAAAATAGCACCACTTTGACCCAGTATATCTAAAAGCGTACCAGTGGCAATATTTATAGATGTATTGAGTCCTTACATCAAATTCCGTGAATATGTGAGATTAGAAACCGAAGGATTCGTGTTTTATGACCCCTCCTACGCAAGTCTTTAAACCGCAAAGTAAAATCTTTCGCAATACTCTTAATGAAATCTAAGAGGACCTCACCTGTGTAGGTGTTATTAATTTGTTCACATTATGGCAATTGTTTAAATCCTTAGTACATACAATTGTCTTGTAATTCCAAAGCTTTTATTAGATACGAAGAACTTAGCTGAGAATATTTGAATTAACCTTTGACCAATCGCCCACTGATGAACGTAGGCCGCTGTTCGTATATACTATATAGGAACATCTATCTATATATATAGCTATAAATATTATACTCTCCTATCCTAATCCTAACTAATATAATAAATGCGAAAGTGAGTATTTTTGTTTGTCTGTTTGTCAGATTTGTTTATTTAAGTATTTGTTTGTTTGTTACCTCTTCACGCTTTATCTACTGAACCAATCTTTCTGAAATTTCGCATATACATAAAAATACTGAGAAGGAAAAAGCACTGTTCCAGTGGGAAATTCACGCAGGCGAAGCCGCAGGCAAAAGCAAGTATCTTTATAATTTATCTGCCCCTATGACACGGTGTCCCAAATAGTCATTAGTGCAAATACGCGAACATACTCTAAGAATACCTTTCCTCCACCTTGGTTTGGTTTGGATTCACGTGTATCGGAAGGCGCGTTTATACCTTTGATCCTGGTTATCAATGAAACGTAATCAAAGATGGTTGGCCTGGCGTAGGAGTTGAATATAAGGAAACCGGCCAAGTGCGTGTCAAGCTTGCGCACCGAGGGTTTCGTACACGTAAAGCATCTCACAATATAGCTCTAACTAAAAGACCAAGTAGGTTCAAAAACATACTTAACCTGGCGTAGAAGTTTATTTATTTATTTAAACTTTATTGCACATAAACATATGTTACAGTACAATGGGCGGACTTAATGCTACAGCATTTTCTACCAGTCTACCTTAGGGTTATTCAGAGAACTTTAAGTGGGTGCAAATACTTAAATAAATTGACTATAAGTTAAGCATAAGGCGTTACTTATCATATCACTAGCAGGCGCCCGCGGCTTCGCTCGCGTTAATCCTTTCTTAGCGGATGCCTACGTCATAACATCTACCTGCATGCCAAATTTCAGCCCGATCCTTCCAGTGGTTTGGGCTGTGCGTTGATAGATCACTATGTCAGTCAGTCAGCCAGTAATTCAGTCAGTCACCTTTGAGTTATATATATATATATAGATTGTTGAACCTGTTATCAGTTCGATGAGTCAGCTGATCTTCCTCCATTTTGATTTTCTCATGAAATAAGTAACATAAGTATTACATATTGAAAGTGTTCTCCTTACGTTTATGGTGTTTATGTAGTGATGAAATAGTCCAGTCCCTTTTAATTGGCGCTAGATGACGCCACAGACGGAAACAGTCTGACCTCACGACTCACGAACCACTGGGGTCGTGACACCACATTTAAACTTAACGAAATACTATGGGTTTTTTTACCATTGATTAATAAGGAAGTGTACTCATACTTGATTGACGGATGCACTTCCATTGAATTTAAATATCAATGGTGCTTATATATCTGATTTGATGATCATAAGATTTACTATTTATACATGCAACTTAATGTGAAAACATTCGCTTTACAAAACGCGTGATATCACATGTGGAGACGAAAAGAAATAAACTTCAGAAGCTTTAGAAAATTTTACCTGGGATTGTATCATCTGATTTATTTATAAGAAAAATAGCAAAATTAAATGTAAAGTTATTTGGCTCCGCTGCTTCCTTTGATATTTCGGAAATAAATGTACATCGTGTCAAATTAGCACTACTTAATTAATCCTACCTTTGTTAAAGAAATAAACGAATTTCGAATTTTGAATTTTGAATATGGAAAGTTTAAACAAACAAATTAACAAATTCGCTAGTTTCCGGCCCACGGGAAAAAAGGCGTGATACTATTTATTTATGTATGCATGTAAACAAACTCTTATATGTTTGAAAAAACATATTATACACTGGCGAGCCCTAAGTTTAAGATTATGCAAATAGTTAAAATATCCTAAAATTATGGGTAATTATGGTATTAACTTCATATAAGTGCCGGTTATCATGGCAATCCATTAGCCTTTAGATAACGAAACAATAGCTCCATCACCATTAGCTACCAGATTGGAGGCAGATCCCAACCTTCCGAAATAGGTAATGATTAGAATATAAAGTTTACAGAAATGGGGCTAGCACCATATAGGATCTTACTTAAAATATACCATAGTATTGTAACAATTCAATACTTGTCAGCACCAACTAACGCCACCTGAACCACTATTATATATTCTGTGCCCGAAAGCCGAGCGTAACGACTGCGGGTGAATTCTCCTATTTTGTTCGTTGTGTTTATGCTAATTATTATGTTAATGCTTTTGTTTATTGAATTGCTACAGACACTACAATAAATATGTCTAATTAATACAAATACACATCAGACAAGCTATTAGTGTGCAACGCAGTATACAAACGGATTCAGGTGGTATACAATGATAACTTTGTTATTGATATCTAGTGAATGCTTGCAGCCTCTATTCGAGAAAGAGTTTAAGTCCCATTGTATAAGTGACTTCGGCCATTTCTACATTGATAAAGCATGTTTACGTCACCTAAACTTATAAAAAATCGATATTATGAATTATTTTTATATAAGTAGGTACTTTTCGAATTGATTTTTAATCCATTACACAATTTGATAACAATCTAATGAACGGCTATCAAATTAACAAAATAAACAACATAGTTGCCAAATATATTAACATTTTATCGGATTATTACGTAGAGGGCGTAGGTGAAGGGAATCTGTCGATATGCACTTAAAGGGCATGTCGAGACACGGAGGATGAGCTTCGATAATGGACATAAATGCATGCAAGCATACATCTTGGATGAATCATAAAAAAGAGCTATATAGCAAAGAACAGTCGCGCCTGCAGCCGCAAGAAAACATTCTCATAAGTAGTGATGTGCCGCCGAAAATTTACCTGTTCTCGAAAATTACTTCATTTGAAAATTTCCGAAAATTCTTTGGAATTTCTCGCTTTTTTAGAAAATATTTCCGCTCTTGAGAATATTTCACGGAAATGTCCAAAAAGTTTCAGTTTGTTCGCGAAAATTTAAAAAACGGCACATCACTATAATAAAGTGTCAAAATACAAATAAAATAATTCTCGAATAATGATCTGTGCATATCATTATTCTAGAATATGACACTTCTATTGAGTCTATAGTATCTGCTTTTTGTGATAACATAAATCTAGGCTAGATATTAGCGTCAAATAGGTAAAATTATTTTGTCATATTCATCTGTTAATATCACAACACACTATACGAATATTTCACATAAAGACCTAGAATTATTGACTTGCGATGTCTCACATTCCATTTACACCTGTGTGCTAATAAATTTTCCAATCTATTCTGTCACCTTTGACCATGGGCAGTGTTGAAAGCTTAAAGTGATAAATTTGAAAAGGTTCCAAATAACACTTTGATATTTTTCAAATCGCCACGCGTGTGATTTGTGCAAAAATAACTTTGATTACGTATTTATTAAGCGATTGCATAAAAGATGATGTGTTTTATAGCATAATAAATAGTAACATACTGAGATAGTATGTTACTATTTATTATAGTAGATTGAGTGTGTGATCTCAGAAACAAATCGTCCAAATTAAAATTAATTATGTTGTTATGTATCTACTTTGTTTTTTTACAGCAGTAGTTAATATTGCTATATTACTTTTAATGGCATTAATTGTTACTAGATAATAAAAGCGATTGATATAGGTCGATTTATCAGGGCTGCTGGTTCTTTGACATATCCTATCAGTTATTTTAATTTTCATGCTTATTCTTCAGTAGCTGTTCTTGTAACTTCCAAAATTTTACCTTTTAGTGATAATACTATATTTGAAAAAACATTATTTATATAATTAATGTTTTTTTTTTTATAATCCGTAGGTACCGTGTTTAAAACTATAAAAGTTCAGTAATTTTCGAACAATTTTTCTACGTCAGCTGCATTTGTAGCATCCAGGATATCAACTTCCCAACCGACAACTTTACCCTAATTTCAGAAGGACGATTTTGATAATGTTTCCATTTTGTTGCAGGCCCCATGAAGCGGCTGTCATGCGCATAGCGACACTGATTGCACTCGTGCAGGTATGTACTCCTAGCGTGCTCAACATACATACATATATATTATCACGCCTTTTTCCTGTGGGGGTAGGCAGAGACTAGCGATTTCCTGCTACGATCCTTAGAGATCTCTCTTGCTTCCTATACACTCATCATTACACTCATATTATGAAGAGAGTGATGAGTGTATAGGATATAGAGAGCATATATGATATCTCTCCGGTTATGGGTGCTCCTAATATCTCCCTTTTTAAGGAGGTCCGCAATTTGGTCGAAGTGCGTTCTTCGAGGTCGACCCTGACCAACTCTTCCATTCAGCTCTGCTTTATAAATACCTTTTGTCAATCACTACTGTGTAAACGACTATCATGGAATGGAGAGAGAGAAAATATGGAAATAGGATAAATTTTATTATGCTTACATCTTTCTTATACAAACACTAACCCCGCCCCGGCTTCGCTCGGGAGGTTCATGCATAAATTGTAGCCTATGTTTGAAAAATTTTTCGAAATCGGTTCAGTAGTTCCGAAAATTACTCCCTACAAACAAACTCACAATCACTCCTCCTCCTCCTTATAGTGTGAAGTGTGAAAATTAAACTATTCAGTTATTATTCCTAATTTATTTCCAAACTTACTAGTAGTTTGTAGCTTTGAGACATAATATATTATGATTAAATAATTAGCTATCGACTTGAAAAAGAGCCTTCTTTGAAGGCCAAGTTTCAATAAAAAAAATTGACTTTGACTTACAATTTACACCATTTATTTTATCTTCTCTTTACGCTAATCAGAAAATAAATTAAATTGCTGCTCAAGCTGAACGAGTTTGTACACTAAATATATATTATCAAGTTACCCTTCTCAGACATCTTCTGTCGTGATAGTTGCAAGTGTACAGTGCATTTAGGTACAGTCGGCCACAGAGAAAAGTATACTACCTCCATCTTAGTATGAGGGCAGCCTGTTCTTTATTTCCGAGATCATTGATGTGATGATTACCGTAACATGAGAACTACGAAAACGAGAAAAATATAAAAAAAAAACACGACAACGCGTGTTTTTAGTGTTCTTTGTGACGTGGATTTTCAGCAGTCGACGTAAAAACTAATTTCGCTTGCATTATTAAATGAAATCGTAAACATCTATTTGTGTAAGTATATCGTAGAATAACATTTGCACAATGTGTTGGAACTTTGGTTTGGAAAGTTACGCACTTACGCAGTATTACAAAATAACTTTTGTGTGGGATGACAGCTGACAATATTATTTTATTACTAGCAGATCGTCGGTCATTTGTCAATGCTTTCATGATGAAATTACTATTTATATATATATAATTATATAAGTATATCTATTTTTAGAAATTGTATTTTTAAACCAAGAATCAGGCACTTGTTTTCAGGTTATATAGATGATGGATTAACAATCAAATACTTAGTGATCTATTTTACCATCTAAAATAATTTTAATAAGAACGAGTAGGGATTATTTAAGTAAAAGCTCTCTCCAAAGTGACTTCTTTAAAAACCCAGCTCTACCTACCTCGTTAGGAATGTACCTAAAATATATGTGTTCTAAGATAATAGTTTATGTAATGTATTTAGGAAGTTTCGTTCAATTTAACATGCGTGCGGAAACAAAACGTTTTTAAGATAAGATTCTAAGTTGAATCAGATTGATGTTATTACATTACCATATCCGCTTAAATTGGCAGACTGAAAGGGCACGAAGTATAATGATTGACGACCTAACACTTCCTACGCATTGTTTTAACACCTCGCATATATTATAATCATCGATCAAATAATTCCGTCTTTAGGAAACGAAGTCTTTACGAAATCTTTTTGACCTTTCATTCATTTATTAGGTACCTAACCTAAATCGCTCATGAATGTTAACTAACATTGTCACTCAACAATATCATTGGATTTTTCTCAACGCTCAATGGCTTGACTTAGAAGTCGAGACGTGAGAGTGGAAAAAAATTACATTGTTCGCGGACAATAAATTTTTCGATATCATTTTGTTACCCCGATCTCACCAATGCAATTTTGATAAATGAAACCAAATGTTGTATTTGACGCTTTTGTTGTATGTTTTTATTAAGTATCATTTGAAATAAGATATTCGGTGTGTCCATAAATGTGAAATGAAGAAATTCTTCGCTGGCGAAAAAAATCTTTCTTCAAGTGTTCAAGGTGAGTGTTTCATAAAATCGATCAAATATAGCTATATTTGATCGATTTTATGAAACACTCACCTACTCATTAGAATACCTACACACACATTATTGTTGGTAACAGTATGGTGTTTAATTTTTTCTTCATAAATGCAGAACCACTTATTGCTTTCTATGTAATGAAATGACACAAAACAATGCTACTGTAATCCTCTGTTTAGTTTTTTTAATGTAAGAATAAATTGCTAACATATAATTCTTCTGCCGGCTGTAGCTGTCGCTAGCAACAGCTGTTTCAGATGACATCGACGCACTCTCAGCCGTTGAGCTGAACCTCCAGCTCGCAGGGGACAATGCCCTTTCACCTTTCTTCGAGTCAAGCACAGAGGACAACGGGGTCAACTTCATCAGAGGATCCAGGGCTGTCGACACCCCTCTGGCACCAGAAATTGACGTGCAATGCTCCGCTGGATTCATAGACGTCACTGTTGAATTTCCCGATGTATTTGATGGGATTATTTACAGTAAGGGTCACTTGAATGACCCGAAATGCAAGTATGTACAATTGACGAATACATAAATGAACAAACGATAGTTTTATAAACTACACGTCTACTTCTATGAAACTTTGCTTTTGAAAAGATCGTCCGTATTTCCTTAAGCTAGCACAAAAAAGTCTTACGGTGGTATCACCAGGGTATCACTGTCTCGTCTAAACATACGAGGAAGAGACGCAGAGATAGGACGAAAATTGAAAACATCATTGCAAAAAGATTCTCGCTTTGTGAAAGCTAGAAATTTGCTAAAAAATATAATCTTCTTACTTCTTATCGAGTGTGTAACTTAATAGTGTAGTCAGATTTTATTCAAGTCATCTAAAGGCATCCGACATGACTTTTACGACTACCGCCATCTAGTGGCAGTAGCCGTATACACACTAGTAAACTAAACAGTCAGCCAATGTGCAGTTTCCTCACAATGTTTGCCTTCACTAGAATCGGGTGGTGGTTTATGAGAAAACTACCATACATGAGTCAGATTGGTCTACAAACTCATGTGACACAGGTAGGATTTGAACCCGGATCCTACCCGACCTCAGGCGGGTGTCATTACCACTTGGCCACTGTTGGCGCTGAAGCCTGGTTGGGTATGATTAATATTGTGTACGCTGGACTGTAAAAATGCGCTTATTCTGGAGTAGATCTTTATTTATAATATGGTTACAAATGCGACGTGACAGAATAAGAAGGCTCTTAGGCAAGGTGGACAGGACGAGTCACAAGATGGCTGAATCGTAGTTTCCTTCCATCGCCAGCACCGCATCGTCTGCCCGCATCCGGTCCGGCGGTGTTGCCAGGCTTCGGCCGCAACGGCCACCACCGCTCCAAACATGTAATTATCGTACCTTACGTGTACTTTCAGATACGTGTCGCTAGGAGGCAGCCAGTCTCGGTACTCCTTCCGAGTGCCGCTGAACGGCTGCGGCTCGCGCCCTCTCTGCAACGCTTGCGGCACCATCGATAATATCCTGGTCTTCCAGGCTGACGACTTCGTTCAAGGGCCCTTTGATTTTGCTAGAAAGGTAGGTCCTGTTAATAGATGGATTGATGGATTGACGAGTATCTAAATAAGTAACCTTCTTCCTATTTAAGATAGAACCCTAAGATTTTGTTTTTGTTATTTTTTGTTGTTAAGTTTCATATTTATTATGTTTTCTAGGATGTTTATCTTATATAAGTATTTGTTATAAAATATAGTTTCGTTGAGTTAGTATCCCAAAACACAAGTCTCAAACTCTCATCGGGCTAAGTCAATGTGTGATTTGTCAATTGATGTCTGTATATTTATTTATTATTTACTAGCTTTGCTCCCGTGGGAATTTCGGGATAAAAAGTACCCTATATGCTATTTCCGGTATTTGTCTACCCGTATACCAAATTTCATCGAAATCCGTCCAGCAGGTTTTTTCAAATTCACAAACTCACATCACCTATCTATGCACTTTTGGGCGTCATTATGTGGAATGAAACACACGCAACCACTTTATTCGGCAATGTTATAACATAAGACGTATATCTTTCAGGTGTCATGTGCGTCGACTTCGTTGGAAGTGTCGACGGGCACGGGCAGGAGAGAAGAGACGCACACGCTGAAGTTGAAGCCTTTCATGGTCGACATGCTGGATGTGGTCGCAGTGCAGGGCCCTGCTGGCGGCGTCGAGTGCTGGATGGACATTCAGAGGGGAGTGTTCCCCAATGTGAGTTACTATTACCACAGCCTACCTATACAGAGTGTTTTGTTAAACACCAGCAACCAAAATGTATGGAACAGCTGACTTTTTTGAGATTTCAGAGTCAGTCCCATATAAAATGTTGCTCATATTCATGAGTACTTTCACCCCTAGAGAGGCTGCTGGTGTTTAACAAAACACCCCGTATATGGTTCATACAGTCTATAAAAGAAGGAAGCCCGCGCTGCCTTTACTACATCTATGATACAGTCGTCCAACGAAAACTTCTACGAGGGGCAATCTTGATGGCTGTGAGGAGTGAAGGGTGGGGTGCGAGGTTTGACTCGCCTGGTTATATACGGCGAAGGAGCGCGCCGTGATCTCTCTAATTCTCCCACGTGAAGCTAGCGCCTGGTCATACGTCTCTTTGAAGACGCTCTATGTGCTGCAAACCTTAGTGGTTTGCAGCATATGCATTTCACTTACACCGAGTAAGGACATTATGGCCAGGTGGGATTTATAAACAGTGTAGACGGTCGAAGGGAGTTCGATGTTGGCTTTTGGTTAGACGTGAGTTGCAAGTTCTGCGTAGAGCATTTTTAATGCTATGCTGAACTTGCTTACGTACCTACCTAGTGATCAAATTAATATGATCTTTCAAGCAATGCAATATCTTTGAGTTATGGCTGCACTTATAATTCTCGAATGTTACGTAGATACTGTCATCGTAATTTTCAAGTAGACTTACAATATTTTTCATGATTTTCAGACGACTCCTCTAAAAGAATCTATAAAGATTGGAGAGTACCTGACAATACTCGTATACCTGAAAGATGTAAGGAACCAGTTCAACTTGAAGATCCATGACTGCTGGGCGTACGACAACGACAACTACGACGGCCCCAGCACTAACAAGATCCAACTTACAGATAAAGAAGGATGTCCAAAGTAAGTATTAACAATACAAACAATCAATTACTGTCAAAGACATTCAGCAATTTCACGAATTATACAAATCATATGATAAGCTTTTGCCTCGGGGAAGGGCTTCGGAGACAGTAGAAGTTTCTGGATAAAAATATCCTTTACTTTACGCACGTATTCCTTGCTACAAAGGATCATAATCACTGTCATCATGGAAAATTATAAAAAAAATTCCATAAAAAATGAACAGACTTCCATTATAAAATTTAAAATCATGAAATAACAAAATAGGCAGATTAATCAAAAAGAAAAATGTACTGGCATGCTACCTACTGAATGAGGGGAAGTCGGTGTCAAGTGCAGGAGTAATGGTGTTATGTAATAGTTAGGCATTTTAGATATGATGCTAACGTTAATTCCGTTGATATAATCCATCAAATAGAAGTCCATTAGCCAAATTAAAAAATGGAAACTAAATTACACTTAACTCGAATCTAAGCTACTCGTATAGCCATTACAAATTTATAAAGTTTTAATCATTCTATGTTTTTCATCTATGAACTAAATAGTGAACACATGTGTCAACACTTTACTGGACGGTAAACTGCTATAGCAGTAAAACAATTAAACTTCTATTGTGTCTCGTTTACTGTCCGGTAAAGTGTTAAGCAAACTTTTATGTTTACGAGGAGAATAGAGAATAATATGGTAGGCATTTTATTAATGATGTTTCATATTTCTAACCACAGGAAGAAGAAACTTATTGATGTATTCCAGAAGTCTACCAACACAGGCAAGAGTGGTGCCACTTTGATATCCTACAGCAAAGTCAGCGCTTTCAGATTCCCTGACACCGACCAAGTTTATTTGACATGTAACGTCGAGGTGAGTGATTCCTTCATGATTGTCTGTGACTGTGATATGTGTCTTTGTTAGTTCCTTTAGTGGTTTACAAAAGAACCAACAGAAAAACTTGTAAATTTACTTTTAAAATATTCAGATATATATGTGATATTACAATAACGTATTTAATATGCGACAATTAAATGACTACAAGCAACAATTTTTTTATGACAATATACGAATAAGTATATTTTTATACATTTCAGTTATGCACGAGCAACTGCGAAGCAAATTGTCAAGGAATTACCACCGAAATAACCACCACATTAAGGCCACAACAACGTTGTTACCCCGGGTCTCCAGACCCCACGTGTTACGAAGCACCCACCGTGTGTCCCCTGGGCTCCACCGACCCCAAGTGTCGCCCCGTCACCTCCCCTCCGCGGCCCTATTGCTACCCCGGCAGCACCGACCCCAGGTGCCCTGGCACAACACCGAGACCTCAACCAAATTGCTACCCGGGCACTACCGATTCGAGATGTCCTCAGTCTACAACAACTGGACAACTTCAATGCTATCCAGGAAGCACGGACCCCAGATGTCCAAAGCCAACAACGCAGAAGCCTATTTGTTATCCTGGCTCTCGTGATCCAAATTGTCCTCAACCTTCAAGACCAACTACATTGACACCTCCCACATATTTGCCGCCCACAACAGTGCAACCAACTACAACTCCTAGACCTAACTGTTATCCAGGTAGCACTGATCCTCGGTGCCCACAACCCACACCATCAACAACTTCTAGACCAAACTGCTACCCAGGTAGCTCAGATCCTCGGTGCCCACAACCCACACCATCAACAACTTCTAGACCCAACTGCTACCCAGGTAGTTCAGATCCTCGGTGCCCACAACCCACACCATCAACGACATCGAGACCAAACTGCTACTCAGGTAGCTCAGATCCTCGGTGCCCACAACCCACACCATCAACAACTTCTAGACCCAACTGCTACCCTGGTAGCTCAGATCCACGATGCCCACAACCCGTACCATCAACGACTTCTAGACCAAATTGCTACCCTGGCAGCTCAGATCCTCGGTGCCCACAACCCACACCATCAACAACTTCGAGACCCAACTGCTACCCTGGTAGCTCAGATCCACGATGCCCACAACCCATACCATCAACAACTTCTAGACCCAACTGCTACCCTGGTAGCTCAGATCCACGATGCCCACAACCCGTACCATCAACGACTTCTAGACCAAATTGCTATCCTGGTAGCTCAGATCCTCGGTGCCCACAACCCACACCATCAACAACTTCAAGACCCAACTGCTACCCTGGTAGCTCAGATTCACGGTGCCCACAACCCACACAATCGACAACTTCGAGACCCAACTGCTACCCTGGTAGCTCTGATCCACGGTGCCCACAACCCATACCATCAACAACTTCCAGACCCAATTGTTACCCTGGCAGTACAGATCCTAGATGCCCAAAACCAACAACTCAGAAGCCTATTTGTTATCCTGGCTCTCCTGATCCAAACTGCCCTCAACCTCCAAGACCAACTACAATAACACCACCCACTTATCTTCCCCCTTCCACACCAAGACCAAGATGTTTCCCAGGTTCTCCAGATCCGAGATGTCCTCAAACAACAACTACTCCTAGACCCAACTGCTATCCCGGAAACAATGATCCTAGGTGTCCTCGGCCAACTACACTTCAACCTACGACAACTGCCAGACCAAATTGCTACCCAGGAAATAATGATCCTAGATGCCCCAGACCAACTATTCCTCAACCAACAACAACGCCTAGACCTAATTGTTACCCAGGTAGCACTGATCCCAGGTGCCCAAAACTCACCCCATCAACAACTTCTAGACCCAACTGCTACCCTGGTAGCTCAGATCCAAGGTGTCCACAACCCATACCATCAACAACTTCTGGACCCAACTGCTACCCTGGTAGCTCAGATCCACGATGCCCACAACCAATACCATCGACAACTTCTAGACCGAACTGCTACCCTGGTAGCGCAGATCCACGATGCCCACAACCTACACCATCAACAACTTCTCGACCAAACTGCTACCCTGGCAGCTCAGATCCAAGGTGTCCACAACCCACACCATCAACAACATCTAAGCCTAACTGTTATCCTGGTAACTCAGATCCTAGATGTCCAAAACCAACAACGCAGAAGCCAATTTGCTATCCTGGCTCTCCTGATCCAAACTGCCCTCAACCGCCAAGACCTACGACTTTTACACCGCCAACTTATCTACCCCCATCTACACCAGGACCAAGGTGTTTCCCAGGTTCTCCTGATCCAAGATGTCCTCAACCAACAACTACCCCAAGACCAAGTTGTTCTCCTGGAAACAATGACCCTAGGTGCCCCAGACCAACTACTCCTCAACCCACAACAACGCCCAGGCCTAACTGCTATCCTGGTAATAACGACCCAAGGTGCCCTAGGCCTACAACTCCTCAACCAATAACCACATCTAGACCAAATTGCTATCCTGGTAGTACTGATCCTAGGTGCCCAAGGCCAACTACACCACGACCTATAACAACGCCTAGGCCTAATTGTTATCCTGGAAATAACGACCCAAGGTGCCCCCAGCCTA